>JAOXYA010005560.1:0-14344 GCA_028565675.1 Sorex palustris | reverse complement strand
ACCGAGACTTAGACCCAAAAGCTTTGTAACTGCTCTCATGGTGATTCAATAAATAAAATTATAAAAAATGAAAAAAAGTAAGGTGGAGGTCATGCACAATTCAATCAGCTAATCAGTGGCTGAACAAATAGCAGTACTCCTACATTAAAAAAAAATAATAATAATAAAGTAGCTTTCTAAGGGATATGATCACACTTCTTGAGTATTGGCTTTAGAATCAAATTTTATAAAATGTGCCTTACTATAACGGGGAGACAAGGGGAAAGTCTTCAAATAGGGTGTTCAGAACAAGACTTCCCTAGCTGGCCTTTATGAGGCAAATGAGCCAGCCCTGGAGAACCCGGGAGAAGAGCTGTTTAGGTGGAAGAAATGGCAAGGGCAAGGACCTGGAAGCAGAAAAGAACTTGGTAAATGTGAGGACGTGAGAAGAATCCTATTGGCTGGGGTACACTGAGGCAAATGGTGTTAGAGGAGATCCAGAAGGTGGGCTGAGGTCTCAGGCTTCCATTGGCATCCCATGACAATCAGCTAAAGGTTTTCAGCAGAGGACTTACATTGAGTCCACATTTTATAAGAAGCCTCTGAATGTTTGGAGATTATATGGGATCAGTGGTGAAGATTGCTGTTGCTACGTTCGGGGGTCACACAAACCATTGGTGGCAGTGTTCATGGGGGTTGCATGCTTAGTTTGTGCATGCTTAGGCCGCCATGGTCGCACTCTGCAGGTGGGTGGTCCTAGGGATCAAACTTGTGACCTCACACCTATAAGGCAGGCACATTACCACGAGCCACATCCCTGAGTCTTGTATCAGATCATTTTGCTGGTCAATGTACATAGACTCAGCTCTTTGTGTGCCAGAAAGTTTTCAAACAGCCCAGCTTGCTGTGAGGTATATGGAGCTGTAGATTATATTAAGCAAAATAGGTCAGAGGGAGAATAAATACCAGATGCCCTCATTTGTGGAATAGAGACTAAACAAAGGGACAAAGAAAATCAAACCATGACAAAGCCTGGGCAAAAAAGCGTAAGGGAGAGACCAAGCCAGAGGTGACATAAGGACAGTGGTGGAGGGTCATGGGCATTTGGTGGAGGTAGTGGTGCTATGCAGTAACTGTACATCAATTCCAAACTTCTACGCTTAAAACTTGAACCATCTTACCTAAACTATGATTAAATAGAACAGAGGACTAATTGGGGGTCCCAACCGTTTCCCCAATATTTCCTTTACAGTTAGAATGAGCCCAGTTGAACAGGTGAGTTTCCTAGGGGATGATGACATCCACGAAACCATCATCTCCCTCCGGAGCAATCATCTCGGAGACCAGCCAAGCTTCTGTTGCGGAATCATCCAGGGCTCCCGGCTCCCTTCAGAATGAAATACAGGGTCCTTGCCTGTTGTTCAGGGCCTGCTCCAGCTGCCCGACTCCCTAGGACTTGTCTCTGTTTCTGTCGGCCACAGGATATGGCCCCAGTAAATGCTTAATGAAGGCTCAAGGAACTGCCTTTCCACGTTTTATTGGTTGATTGATCTTGGATTTTGAGGTCACACCCAGCGATGCTCAGGGGTTACTCCTAGCTCTGCACTCAGAAATCACTCCTGGTGGTGTTTGGGGGACCATATGGGATGCTGGGGATCAAGCCCATATCAGCTGCATGCAAGGCAAATGCCCTACCCTCTATACTATCACTCGGGCCCCACTTTTCCACATTTATTAAGCACCTAATTATGTGCTAGATCTGGGATAAAATACTTTTCTTCTCATAGTAACCCTCTAAGGAAAGTATCTTTAGAAGCTACATTTTTCTTTTTTAAAAAATTTTATTTATTTACTTTGGTTTTGGGCCACACTGGCAGTTCTTGGGGCTTATTCCTGACTCCGAATTCAGGGATCATTCCTGTCAGTGTTCAGAGGATCATCTGGAGTGCCAAGGATTGAACCTGGGTCAGCTGCATGCAAGGCGAGTACCCTACTCACTGTACTATTTCTCCAACCCCTACAACTACATTTTTTCAAGTGAGTAAATAGCTATTTAAGTGCTGTGTTTATTGGTTAGTGCATATAACACTTGTCGAGAACTGACTCTGTTCAGGTGATGAGACATAGCAGTGAAAAGAAAATCAGGTTTCACTGGTAGGATTTATGGAGGAGCCCCAGATGACACACAGACAAACCTCCCAGTCCCAATGGTACATCAGTGCCCTGAAGACACAGAAAACCCGCTGAGAGGAGACTTTTCTAAAGAATGATCAGAGAAGCCTTGCCTGAGAGAAGACGTGCAGAACTTGAGTGAACCAGCCCTGCAGATAAATTGGGAAGGTCATTCCAGAGGGGACAGTAAATACAGGCCCAGCAGGACCACCCGAACCCAGCATGTGAGGGCGTGTGACTGGGAAGCTGTGAGGAAGTGGGGAGCAGAGAAAGTCTATAAGGCCAGGGGTGAGGACTTAGAAGTGTCTTTTAGGGAATCACAGGAGTGACAGGCTCTGCTGTGCAATGGGGAGTGGTCTGTGGAAAGGAAGGGACCCTGTGTGGAAGACAGCAGTTTGGTCTGGGTCCAAAGCATCTCTAGTTACCTCCCAGGGAGAGTGTGAGTGAGCATGCGTGAGAGTGAGAGAGGGACGGTGAGTGACTGACTGGTCAGGAGCAATCAACAGTCCAGCAGGCTAGGGTGCTTGCCTTGCAGGCGGCTGGCTCTGATTCAGTTCCCCGGGACTCTATATGGTTGGTCCTCTGAGCATGGTCAGGAGTGATCCCTGAGTACAGAGCCAGGAATTAACCCTGAGAACCACAGGGGGGAAGAAATGGGGGGAAGAAATCTGAGTGACAGAGCAAGATGCACAAAGAACCTTTGTGAAACACAGGTTGCGTGCTGGGACCTTTGTTGGAGGGTGTCCCTAGGTGAGGACCCAGAGCCGGAAGTTTGTGAGGGACCAGCAAGACCGTCTGACTTCTGGGGCAGCCAGATGGCCTGAGCACTGGCATGCAAGGAGTGCCCTAAGAGGGGAGGGCTTGTGCCAGGGACTCCCAGGGGCCTCTGAGCAGCTGAAGCCGCATAGCTCCCCACAGGCTTCCTGGCTAGCTTTCTTCTTTGGAAAGAGATGGAAAGAAAAACAAGAACAAAATAACTGAAAAGGAACGACTGCTATGCTCAAGTAGGCCACACCCAGCTCTGTTTCTTTCTCAGAAAAGTTTTGCCGCAGTCCTGTAAGGGATCTGTTCAGTCTCGGTGCCAGCTGCTGCCACAGAGGGCTCTCCCCAGCGACCACCCTGGCCCAGCCCAGCAGGAAAACCTGTTTTTCACACATTTCTTCAATTAAAAAAAAAAAGGAGTCCTGAGTGGTTCCATATCTGCTTGCATCTCCAGAATATGAGAAACCTCTGATAAAGCCTTACAGCGGGGCTGAGCCCAGCACGCACATACATGGCATTGCTTTAGGGGGAAGTAAAGAGGGGAGCTGGGGCAGTTTGGAAGTTGTTCCCAGACCCAGGTCTTGCCCTGTGCCTCTCTGTCCAGGCTGCTCCGAGAGGTGTTCCAAGAGGACACATTTATGTCTTTCTAACAGAGGGAATGGACCAGTGAGGTAGCTCAAGTTTCTGAGTTCTGGGAGCCATTCTAGAAAACCCAAGGAGAACAGTGATTGGAACCTTCAGTCTAGCCAGTGGATCAGAAGCAGAGGTGACATGGACATTGGTGTCTGCCTAGGGCGATCTGACAATGCCAGGTAGAGTGTGTCAGAATTGGGTTGGCATGGATCCTACTGGGTTGGCATTGAGTGGCAAAACCACACACACACACACACACACACACACACACACACACACACACCCTTACTTAGAGAGGATCTCAAAAAAGGTTAAGCAGTTGAAATTAAATAGACAAATTGAGTGGGATGAGTTGCCAGGAGCTGGGAAAAAGGAAATACGGGAGTGACTGTTAATGAGTACAAAGTTTCTTTCTGAGATAAACATGTTCTAGAATTAGAACGATGGTAATGATGGTGCAAATAACTGAAAATCACCAAATTCTACACTTTGTAAGGGTGAATTTTAAAACTTGTGGATTTTATAGCAACCTTTTCCAACTACAGAAAAATACACAAATAAATAGGATTCCCTGCAGCAGCTGGGAGAATTCTAAAATCTAAATTCCTTTGCTAATCTCCTGAGCCATTGAGCACTTTTGCCCCCAAGTTAGGATGTCCTGAAAAGCATGCATCTGCTATTTGGCCAGGCATTTCTTCATTTCTTCATATCTCAAGATGGACATACAAAGACATCCTAGCCCCAATCACCCAGCCACACAACAACACTCCAGTTGCAAAAGTCACAATGGAAAAGCAGTGCAGAATCCTACATGCTTAGTGACCAAAGATGGTGAACCTGAAGACTCAACCAGCAATAATGAGCTATATAGCCTCTCTGATAAGGACTTTAGAGAGGAAATGTGGAGGACGTTTAAGGAGCTCAAAGAAACAGTGAAATGGACCACCAAAAAAACAAGAGTGAGGTTGGAGCAATAGCATAGCAGGTAGGACGTTTGCCTTGCACGCGGCCGACCTGGGTTCAATTCCCAGAATCCCATATGGTCCCCTGAGCACTGCCAGGAATAATTCCTGAGTGCAGAGCCAGGAATAAGCCCTGTGCATTGCCAGGTGTGACCCAAAAAGAAAAAAAAAACACAAGAGTATATGAAAGCAGAAATGATCAAAGCACAAACAGAACAGAACTGAAAAATCTGGTAGGCAAAATGAAAAATTCACTGGAAGGCCTCAGCAGCAGAGTAGCAGAAGCTGAGGACAGAATCAGTGAGCTCCAAGATGAGGTGCAGAAAACCTCAAGATAACAGCAGAAGATGGAAAAACCCTCAAAATAAATGAACAGTTGATCAGAGAACTCGGGGGTAAAATCAAGAGAAACAAGAATTATTTGGGTACCAATAGGCAGCCAGGCAACTTTAATGAAGAAGCAACAGTCAAAGGCATCATTGCCAAGAAGTTCCCAGAGCTGGAGAGTGCATGCACCCAGATCCAGGAGACTTGGAAGGGTACCAGCTAAAAGAATTTCAAATGAAAATACCCCAAAACACAGGCTAATCAGAATGACAAAAGCCATAGAGATAGAATACTGAAAAACAGCAAGATCAAAAGAAATTACATACAAAGGAATAATTTAAGATTTAGAGCATATTTATCAAATGAAACACTCTGGACCCAAAGACTATCTATGGTTGGATATAGTAAAAAGGAAAGAAAAACCCAACTCAATGAAATGAATGCCTCACCAAGAGACTTTACCCAGCCATACTCTTCATTCAGATTTGAAAGAATAAAAAAAAAATTTCACAGATAAACAACTCAGGAACTTCATAGACTCAGAACTATCTTCACAACACTAAAGGGGCTACTTTAAGACTAGATGAATCCCATAAACACACCAAATTCCTGCAAAAAGGTGGCATGAAACTCCATGACAATAATCTCTCTGTCAATGTGCTAAATGCACCAATTAAGAGACACAAAGTGGCAAGATGGATTAGAAAATTGAACCCTTGTGCTCCTCAGTATGGCTGCAAGAAGTCCTTCATTAAAGATATAACAGCAGCAGCAACAATAGCAGCTGGTCCCAAATTTATTCCCAGATTTTTTGTTTCTCCTGTTGTGGTTTTTGTTTGCAGGGAGGTTTCCAGGCAGTTCTCAGGGGAGTTAGACGCCATTACTGGAGATGTTCTATCAACCTGACTAAAAGAGAGAATACTGGAATACTGGACCCAACAATTAAGAGCTGTGTGGGTCCTGAGACGCCCGCTACCATCAGGGCCACTCTGGCAGGGCTCAGAGGTCTCAAGGGCCACACCCAGCTGTGTTGTGCATTGAAAAGGTCACATTTGCTGCACTTTGAGTTTGGATCCCAATACATACTCTCCTGACCAATGACTGAACACCCCAATTCCTCAGAACTTCTGATGCAGTTGGTCTAGGATGTAGGCAGGAACCGCTCTGTGGAGTGGCAAAGACTAAGATCTACTATGGCCTTATCACTCTCTAAGAGGGATTCACAAGAAAGCAGCAAAGGCATCCCTGGGAGTTTGTTAGCCATGTCTTGCTCCCATGGTAAGGGGAGTACTTTTGTGTAAGGAGAACCACAATAGTCACTAAATTATGGAAGAGGTGAAATGTTGGGACTGTGGCTCACGCTCTACAAACAACCTTTTCTTTTTTCCTGGTGTTCTGGGCAAGATATAGTGCTGCCCATCCTGTGAATAGGTGCTCCCCATACTAAAGAGCCATCTAGAGAAATAATCTAAATAAATCACGACGTTTATTAGAATTACAGAGAGATTGGAGAGCAGGAGGCTGATTGTGTTGAGCAGAGGTGATGGGGTGTCTGTCATCCTGCAAGCACATGGAGAGTAAAAGTGATCTAGGCTGTCTCTTGACTTTGCATGAGCAATTCTATCTCTCAGACAGAGATGCTGTGCTCTAAAACTCAGACTGTCTACTTCTGTCCCAGGTGCCAGAGATAAATCAGCCTCTGAGAGAATGCCAGACTCTGTCTTCACCACAATTCCACAGATGATATCCCAGCTCGAGGCCTTGAGCTTCCTGCTCCATATCTGCCCCTACCCAGTTCCTACTGGAGGTTAGCCCCTTAACAGTTGTCCCTCTTGAGGGATAGATGCCTCCATGAATCCCTGAGATCCCTCTCAAACCTTGAAGTACAGCTTTGATGCAACTGCTTGAGTTATTCATTAAAAAGCAAGGGCTTAGTGATGTCATCCCTGTCACAGTTCCACATCAAAAGCAGAAAGAGGGGTTGGACTGACATGCAGTAGGTAGTGCATTTGCCTCGCACTTGGCCTATCCAGGTTTTAATTCCTGGCACCCTTATGGTCCCTAAAGCTTCCCCAGGAGTGATTCCTGAGTGCAGAGACAGGAGTAATTTCTAAGCATTGACATATGTGGCCTCAAACCAACCAACCAACCAACCAACCAACCAACCAACCAAAAGAAACCAAACAAACAAACAAAATCAGAAACAAACTCATTCTCCTTGGCGAGTACAAACTTCCTGCCATACTTAACCTGGCTCTTTCCATCAAGCATCACTACTCCCTTCATTAGATTGCACATTTATGCTCTCTTAAGGAAAGACAATGCTGGAAAATCTATTCCTTTAGCCCATTCTTGCTTCTGGTTCTGCGTGTCCCTCCCTCCTATGCTGACTGGCTAACAATTTGCACCACCCCTTGGGTGCAGAGAGGGATGCTCTAGAGCTTTCCCTTGATGGTATTTGTAGATCTATGATCCAGTTCAGGTTGATCTTGAAGCCATCTCTGACATGGGGCTTCCAGACAGTGGCCCCATCTAACTTCCATAAAAAACCCTATGCATGCCTCTATAACTGCACTGTCCAAAATTAGTCTCACATGACTGTTGAGCACTTGAAGTGCATATAGTCTAATTTAGTTGTGCAGTTAAGGGTAAAGTACACAGAAAATTTTAATGACATGAGAGAGAAAATATATGCAAAATAGATCAATAATTTTTATATTGATTATATTTGAGATGACAACATTTGGGATAAGTGGGTAAAATTAAATATTTTATTCAATTAATTGTAGATATTTTCCTGTTTTTAAAATGGCCACAGGAAAAATTACTCTTTATTTCTTTATTTCTACTTATTCATGCTATTAATATTAAGATTTCACTGGCCTAATGAATTTATACTTCCAGAACCTTTCATTATTAGTTATAATCTAAGGCAAATGGTTTAACTTCTAAGAAATTCAATTTTCTTCTTTATGAAATGTACAAAATATTATACATGTATATCTCATTATATATAATTTGAATACAATTATAACATATATAGGTGTATATATATATATATATATGCCTTTTAGGGCTACAGTGAAAAAGTGATTGCACAACCAGTGCTGCAAGATCCTTATCAGTGTCACTTTGGTTGTATTACATAAAACTAAGAGGTATAATGGTAGCTTCAAGGGTTGTATCCAGTTAAGAAATATGGGTTCTCACATGGTACCTAATACTGAGCCGATGTTCCACACACAAAGGCTACAATCCTAGATTTCCTTTTCCATCCTCCTCAACAGTATGTGTCTAAAATTCATCACTTCTCGTCCACTTGTCTAGCCAGGGCACCTGAAGATTTTAGCAACCTTTGAGTCTCTCCTCCCAATATCCACACTAACTCTGCTTCTATCCCAGTCTCAGACTTTCACAAATATCTTTACAAGCGTCCCCATTGGGATCCTGCAGGGAGCGGCCTCCCCAGGAGTCATGAATCATTGTGTGTGCTTCTATTGCTGCCAAAGTTGAGCAATTAAACAGATGATTTTGTTCAGCTATTTCTGGGCCCTATTCAGAAATAAACCTTTTCTCCAAACATACACTTCTAAACCTGCAGCAATTCATTTTGAATAAGTGTTACTCAAGTTGATTCCTGAGGGAGAAAAACCCAGGATATGAGAGCAAAGAAATAGCTCAAGAGACTGGTGTGCAGAAATTGCATTACAATACTTATCCAGAGTTTGATCCTCAGCACTGTGCAGTCCCCTGAGAACCACTGGGTGTGGTCCTGCTGGCACCTAGAGTGATAGATGCTCGGCAGTGCTAACCACATCAGCGCTTAAGTGGACCAAGGATTAAGCCTCCAGATTCACACAATTGGGTTGAGAATTGCTGGAATGACTCCCAGGAATCCTAAACACTGCCTGGGAGACTCAAAACCCTGTGCAGGTAAATATTTGATTGAGTTGACAATCTTACATTGATGCTCGCATTAGGTCTTCTGCCACCACATTCCCAAAATCAATAGGATTTAAGTCCAGGCTGTGGCCAGGTATGGTCTCATTATGCGCAGGTCTCTATGCCCAAGTCTTAAACCCTCTTTCTAAGAACCTGAGTGTCAGCTTTGAAGAAGAACCAGTTGAAAATATCAGTAAAAGTTGCATTCAGAGGACTTGAGAGATAGTAAATGCATATTGCTGACCCCAGTTTGAATCTCTGACACCATATATAGTCCCCTGAGCACTGTCAGGGGTCACTGAGCACAGAGCAAAGACTCAGAACCACTGAGTGTGACCCCACCCCTCTGTTCCCAAATGGAAAAATAAACTAGTACCCAAGATATGGGGGAAACTTACCTAAATGTGAACTTCAAGAGTTGGAAATTGCCACAGGTCTCCTTCCTTCAGACTAGTGTCCTAAAGGGGCACCTTGCTTGCATGAGAAACATTCTTACCCAGATCCAGCTCATCTTCAACACACAGATGAAGACAAAGGACACATTAAACAGGTGCCATCCTACCTAGAATATTTTGTGGAAAAACTCACTGGTATCAAGCATGTGATTTGTGATAGAGGATGGAGATGGAGAAGAGTCATCACTGGGAAAGGGATGCCATGTGTGTAGGGAAGGAGGAGAGGGAGTACGCATCCCCTTAGGGATCAGGGGAAGAACAGCTAAATAACATGGTTCTGGAAGGAATGAGACTTCCTTAGTGAATCATTGGCTCTAATTCTACAGATTTTCCTGTATATAGACCCTTGCTTGACCTTACAGTGTTGCATTCTCCACATTAATATTGCAGGGTATTCCTATCCCTGTTCATACACACCATGCTTACATATAATAACTTATATACAAATGAGTGTATGCATGTTTTTATGTGTGGGTGTATGTGTGTATGTATGTACATGTCTGCTTATTTACCCACAGTCTCCGTGCCAAACAGGAAATTTCACAAAAGTAAGATATGTCTGTTTGCTTCACCCTTATAATCTCAGTGCCTAGTACAGTGCTAGGGTCACAGAAGGTGCTCTATGCATAGCTACTGAAAGAATCAGTTTGTGGATGAGTTAATGACCCTATCCTTGAACCTCAGTTTTTATCTGATATCTGGTCTCATGACTCTCCTATATTTTCTATACAATTTCCTTGCAAACTTTGACATTTTTTGTAGCTCTAACTTGAGGAATATCCTTCATATCACCTCTCTCAAGTTCAACTTGTTACCCTAGCTAAAAAAATGAACCCACAGGTCCATGATTTCCATTATTCACCTGTCTCTCTCACCTGAGGTCTGCCATACATCTCCTGAAAGACACTCAGTATTACCTAACAGTAAGGTTGTTTTCAGAGCATCCCTTTATATACTGCTGCATTTGCAGCATTACAGCAAAGGAGAAAATGAGAGCTGACACAAAAGTGAATTTCACAAGCCATAGAGAGCTTCTCTGTCTGCCAGAATCTTCACCCTCCACCCTGAACAAAATAGCATGCACCACGATGCTTATATTTAGACCAGAAGAGATCTCCCCAGACTTGACAAGGTCATATGATGTCATTTCACTGAAGTGGTTCCAGAGATGACAAAATGAAGAACATTCATAGAGTTTGGCTTTATCCCTGGAGATGCTGCAAAGCTTGACACAATAGGAGGTGGGGAGGCATAAGCATAGGCTGGATATGGGCCGGCAAATCAGACTCTGCCTGCATGGAGTGGCTTCAGCAACAGTGTCCCTGGGTCATGCCATTGTTTTAACAAACACAGACTGTTAGTCATATCTAAATATAATGAGAAGGACATTGCACAGAATTTTTCAACAAAAATTCAAAAAGTTGGAGCTCATCATATTACAGCTTGGCTTGATTTTACAATCAGATGAAGGAACTTTTCACAATGAGTCCTATATTGACTATCAAAGCCAGAAGTTCTGAGCAAGAGGCAGCAAGTTCACTGAGCTGAATTTCCCACAGCAATCTTTCTATAGGTCTTCTGGTTAAAGAATTCAGTCAATGTATCAGCCAAGTGACTTCAGTGGAATGAATCATGAACCCTAGGCCAATCATTGACTTTGCCTGAGGAGAATAAAAAGGCAAAAATCACAGCTCTCTGCTTGCTCACCTGTGCTGAATTTCTTCTCTGGGGTGGGATTAGTTTTTGACCTACAAAAGTACATCAAGTACATCAGAGAAGTCTAGTTACAAATCCTGTGTCTGTCACTCTCTAGTTGTCTGACTGCAAACAAGGAACCGAACATTTCTGTTCCTCAGTTTCTCATTTTTAAATGGGGATGGGGGTTATAATGGGAGCTTTCTTAAAACATAGTAAATCAAACAAGGAACCAAACATTTCTGTTCCTCAGTTTCTCATTTTTAAATGGGGATGGGGGTTATAATGGGAACTTTCTTAAAACATAGTAAATTAAACAATTATCAATTTAGCACCACGTTTTGGACACTGTTCTTAGGTTCTTAGGATCATTTCTTAAGATGGTGACACAAAGATCCTGGCCCATATGAAGCTACATTCAAACGTATATAATTAACAGTAAAACTAATAAATTAGTAAATCATGTATTTTTTTAGAAGTTGATAATAACTACAGAATGAGAACGTAAAGCAGGAGGTAAGGTGGTGTACAGAAAACATGGTTGCAAATTCTTTCCATTGAAAAGAAATATCTAATTTCCAACTCCTTATATAAGGATTTCCCTTAGAGATTTTTTATGACCAAGAGCATGTAGCCAAGTGATAGCCTAGGAGTTTTAAGAAAAGGGCAAATAAAAAAATCTTACATTTTTTTCTGTATCTTGTGAAACTCTGAGTTATATGTATAGGTGCTCTAGGTAAGCATCCAACCCCTCCTAGCCTTCTAACCATCCCGTGCTCAGATATCAGGCATGATGAAGTACTCTGAACTGTCTACACAAGACCACCCATCTGCTAACTGCAGCTAAACTACCTGAATTGAATTAGAGTGTATAGTAGAAAAATTTCCAGAGTGTAACTGGCCCGAACCAGTGATCTACAAAAATCATGAGATTAAACATAAAATGCTTAGATAAATTGTGTTTAAGTCACTAAATTTTGGAATGGCTTGTTACACAGAAATAGAAAGCTAGAATATCATGGTAAAGAGTCTTAGTTAGAATATGTGTAAATTCCCTGACCCGAGCTTCCCCTGATCACCATGGAAATACAGACCTCAAACAAGTAAGAAAAAAACAGAACACCACACCCCGATGCAGTTGCCACACTGAAGTACTGTAACACTGTCCTCCCGTTGTTCATCAACTTGTTCAAGCGGGTCCAGTAACGTCTCCATTGTGAGACTTGTTGTTACTGTGTTTGGCATACCGAATCCATCACTGGGAGCTTGCCAGATTTTGCCCTGAGGGCAAGATTCTCTCAGAAGCTTGCCAGACTCTCCAAGAGGGGCAGAGGAATCAAACTCGGGTAGGCCCGGTCAGTTGGGTGTAAGGCAAATGCCCTACCCACTATGCTATCGCTCCAGCCACAAAACGACAGTAAATATTATCTCCATTAATATTTCTTACAAGTCTCTCCTTTCAAAAGAAACTGTTTCAAAGCCAGAGTTTTGTGTTAAGCACCATTAAAATGGTGTTTATATTTTTAAGCATGGGTAATAGACATTGAGTTTCTTCTTGAAAATTACATCCTCAGAAAATGAGCAGGTGTGGAGAGGAGGATAGGGTAAGGAGAGAACATCCAAAGATAAGATGTTCAGGGATAAAGCTGACTGTGCCTTCTTCTGCTCTTGAACTTCATTCTTCCAACCATTCACACCCCAGTCACTTACACACCTTTTCACACTCAAAAATTCCAGGCTCTACTTTCTTTTGTTTTATGTTTGGGGAAGACACACCCAGTTGTGCTAGGGCTTAATCCTGGTTCTGTGTGTACTCCTGAAAATGCTGTGGAACATTACCAGTGCTGGAGATTGAACCGAGTTTGTCTCTATGCAATGCAAGCACATTACCCACTATACTGTCTCTTCAGTGGCAGGATTCACTTTGAAGGACAGAGAAGTTTCCTGGCTACCACAACCTTAAATTGCTCTTAGGAAAACAAGTAAGATTGTGTCATATTAATCTTCACAAAGTTCTCTAGAATCCATTACATAGAAGCCCAAGACTCTCTCTCTCTCTCTCTCTCTCTCTCTATATATATATATATAATACTCTCTGCTTTTCTTAATTTTAAATATTAAAGAAGAAAAAAAGTTCCCAACTAAAGAATGGAAACTACTTGTAAATCTACAAAGAATGGAATTTTCTTGGAAGAAAAGGAGAAGAGAATTTTTTATTCATTAATAAGACATTTATGTTTTAAAAGCATAATCTTAGTAAATGATTCATGTAATTTAAAAAAGGAGAAAGAAAGAACAAGCCTTGTCCAAAAAAATATAAAACCCAGGTAGTCATTATAATAAAAAAAATTAAAAGCTGTAAAATGGCAGGAGTTATTTGAAAATGTAGATGAATTGTAAATGAAGAGAGGGAAGAATTAGGTGAAAAGATGTTATTTAAAATATTAACTGTTTTTTTCTAAGATAGACCATGTGCTTGGCCACAAAACATACCTCAATAGAATTAGAAAGATTAAATTGTATCAACTCTTTTCAGATCACAATGCACTGAAGATAGAGGTTAATCACACACAGAAGCGGAAATGCAAATCAAACACCTGAAAATTAAATAACTCAGTGTTTTACAACAAGTGAGTCAGGAAGGAAATCAAGGAAGAAATTAAAAAAATACCTAGAAATAAATTAGAATGAAGACATGAGCTACCAGAAATTGTGGGAAGCAGCTAAAGCAGTGTTGAGGGGAAAATCTATAGCTCTGCAAGCATTTCTCAGGAAGGAAGAAAGGGCCTACATAAATAACCTGACTCCCTCATTCATCCAGGTACCCCCCCGGCAGCAGGGTCCCTTCCTGGAGCTGTGCATCAAACTAGATTCACTGAGAATGACTGGCTTTACCCTTGGTCTGTGGGGGATGGGAACTGAGGTACACCGCGCAAAAGCAAAGCTGAACCATTCTTGGCACCCTCTCCTCATTCATCCCGGTACCTGTCCAATGGCAGGACCCCTTCCTGGTGTTGTGGCCTCATTAGTGGGCACGAGTTATTCTCCCTCTACATACCCATAGGAACGATAAGTTACCCTTTTAGATGGAACTTTCACTAGGTTAGCTTAACCACCAGAAACACATTAGCCAATAATTCATTAACCCCATCTCAATTCATTCTGTATTTCAAGCAGAATAGTAATTGTGAGAATGAAGGTCTAAACCACACTGGCCACAATGGTAAAGCAAAGCAAAAACCCACCAAGCTTTCTTATTGAAGAGGCTAGCCTAGAAGACACCAACAGTAATGAAGTGCTAGACAACCTCTCTGACAAGGAATTTAGAAGGGAGCTACTCAGGATGCTTAGGGAGCTAAAAGAAACAATGGAAAGCAATGCCAATAAAAGACAAGAGGATTTGAAGGTAGAAATGAG
>JAOXYA010005545.1:0-14345 GCA_028565675.1 Sorex palustris | reverse complement strand
CCGTGCTGTCACTCTGACCCCACAAAACTGTTTCTGATTCTAAGGAGTTTACCCGGAACTGTTTTTGATAATTCACAGGCATCAAGCTTATTAGAGAACTTAAAATGAATGGTCTTACTTATGTTAGAAGAATTAGAGAAAAATGTGAACAAAGTATACAGGAAATCACAATTGTATATGAACAATTTGTGAATTCCAGAAAAGAGTCAGAAATTATTAAAGAAGAACCAAATAGAAATTCTGGTGTGAAAAAGTACAATAGTTAAAGTGAAAAGTTCACCGAAGAAGTTGCAAAGCAAAAGAAAGTATAGGTGAACTCGAAGATAGAATAATTGAAATCACTCACTATGAGAGGCATAAAGAAATAAAAAATGAAAAAAAAAAGAACAGAACCCAAGTTCTGTTGGTAATGAAATACAATCAGATTAATACAAATATATATAAAATATAGGAGTTCCAGGAGGAGGAGTGGACTCTGGGGTAGTGGTGGAGGGAGGTGGACATTCTGGTGGAGAGTTTGGTGGTGGAATGTTTTGCGCATGAAACTCTATTAATAACAGTTTTCAAACCACAGTGCCTAAAACAATAATTTTTTAAAGTATATGTCTACTATGGCTCTTCTTGTTTTTCCTTCTTGAATTTCACTACAAGTTTTAGAAATATAGATTTAGTCTTTCCTAAGTTGTGAGGACATTCAACCAGTTTATATTTTCTGTTCCACTCCTCCTCCTATATATAGCATATTATATATATTATATATTATATTATATATTATATAGTATATTAGCATTTCTGCATTAAACAGTCCCCATCTCTTTGTCTCTCTGCTGGGGAGATGGAGACCTGAGGAGAACGGGAGGCAGCTCTCGACCACCGAAGGCATGTGTCACACAGAACCCACACATTTTGTGAACTCACAAAAAAACAATCCAAAGATCAGGCCTGGAGACAGCACAGTGGGTAGGGCATTTGACTTGCATGCAGTTGACATGGGTTCAATGACCTGCACTCCATGTAGTCCCCTGAGCACTGCCAGGGGTGATCCTTGAGTACAGAGCCAGGAGTAAGCTCTGAGTGCACATGGATGTGGCCCCCCAAACAAAACAAACACAATCCAAAGATCACATCGTATGAGAGAGTGAGACCCTGGGCTACATTAAAGAGCCCCTTCCCCCTCTCCTGGGAATTCCTCCTGTGGGATCTGCTGACCCATTAGTTCTGCTCCCCTGACCACCTGTGGTTCCTTTGAACTCACTCTCCTATGTTCAACTATTGCTTTTTAAAGCTCCACTAATTGTCAGGAAAGTTTGTGAAATGGGGTCCAGTTTAGGCCCCCCACATTGCTTCCCTGGCCCTTTCCACTGAAATTGATTCTCAGTCAGGAGTGGGGATGGGCCTTTCCCCCGAGTAATGGGTTCAGAGGCTAAACACAACCCGGGATGCAGTCTCCATGTCTGTGTGCAGACTCATCCATCATTTCCCAACATACCAGCTCCAAAAGGCTCCCCAAAGTGTAGGCTGCACCTCTATGCCCTGCGGCTCTACATTGCAAACAAAGAGTGCTACTTTGAAGGGCAGAAAAACCAGTTTCTATAGATGAAAGCAAACTCATCAAACAAGCACCACATGTACATGTTTTGTATAGACACAAAGGAAAACCCAGAAATACCAACAGTTAAGTAGTATTGTGGGCACATTTTTCCCCTCTCTGTTTTTCTGTATTTTCTAATTTTTTGAGAAATGTTGGTGAGAAAAAGGAGAAAAAAGTTATAAAAGTGTTGGGGAGACTCTATTTCTCTCTGCACTCGGTCAAAGGACTCACTTCAGCTCTTTAAGGCACTAAAGGTTGACCTCAGACTTGGGTTTCCATCCAGGAGAGGAAAGCATTAGAAGAAACCTCTGCTACCTTCCTTAAAATAACACAGCTGGCAGAATGCAGCTGGAATAGAGAAGGGATCACCAAGTCAATGATGGTTGGAGGGATAGTTCAGGTGAAAGATGTTTGCAGAAAGTAGATAAAGGAACAAACATGATAGCCTGTCATATCTGTATTGCAAACCATAATGCCCCAAAGTAGAGAGAGAGTAGCACTGTAGCACTATCGTCCCGTTGTTCATTGATTTGCTCGAGAGGGCACCAGTAATGTCTCCATTGTGACTTGTTATTGTTTTTGGCATATTCAATAAGCCACGGGGAGCTTGCCAGACTCTGCCTTGTGGGCATGATACTCTCAGTAGCTTGTCAGTCTCTCTGAGAGGGATGGAGGAATTGAACCCGGGTCGACTGCATGTGAGGCAAACGCCCTACCTGCTGTGCTATCACTCCAGCTCCAGAGAGAGACTATGGGGAAAATTGTCTGCTATAGAGGCAGGTGGAGGGGTGGGATGGGGGGGGAATACTGGGGACATTGGTGGTGGAAAATGTGCACTGGTACAGGGATGGGTGTTCCATCATTGTATGACAGAAACTCAAACATGAAAGCTTTGAAACTGTATTTCACAGTGATTCAATAAAAAACAAATAAAAGCCATATAAGAATCATAAAAATAAAATAGAATAACCCAGGTGCCAGGGGCAGGGAAGGAGAAACAGCCCCAAGAGCCTGGCCATGGCCAAATTTTGATTTCCCAGGTGGGGTTGGTGCTGCAGGATGAGTGTTGCAATGGCTGGAGCAGGTTCCCTCTGCTTTCTGGTGGCCTCTCAGTGCTCTGCTAACCACAGCATTCCCTCTGAGCACACCCAGAATGTGCTCCCACCCCCCCCACACACACACTTCTTCTGCCTACTGCACCCTTGCCCTGGTTCATTCTCTGAGCAACCTCTGCTAGCAGCTACAGCACCAGCGCCTCCCCAAGGTTCAGTGTCAGCATCTGCCCACTTTGACCCCTTTCTGGGGGTCCCAGAAAGGTAGAGACCTTGCCAACCAATTACCTGCTGCATCCTGCTGCTGTGTTCTCAGGGGCGAGGAAGGCAGGAAACAACCACACCCCAGCCTTTCTCCTGCCACATGTGTGTTTGGTGGAAAGGGGGTCAGACAGTCCCATCTCTCAAGGGTCTCTAAGAAACCCCTGCACATAGTCTTGATGGGGTCTGCCCAGCTTCAGAGAACTGGCCTCCTTTCCGCCCTCAGCCTCCTACCCCATCTCTCTTGCCAGTGGCTTTGACACCTTCCCCCGCCCCCAGTATTTTCTGGACTCTTCTTGCCCTCTTTGAGGGGGGTTTTCTGCCTGGAATGTCCTTCACTTTTTTTCTGGATAGGGAAGCAGTGGTGTCACACCCTGTAATGCTCAGGGTTTACTCCTGGTTCTGCACTCAGGAATTATTCCTGGCAATGCTCAGGGGACTGTATGGGATGCTGGGCTCAAACGTGGATCATCCACATGCAAGGAAAGGGACCTACGCTCTGCGGTATCTTTCTACTTCCCACACTTTTATTTAGGCTCCAGGGTCAATATATCCTCTACTGGGAAACCTCTGGACTCCTGGAAGATCTCCTAGCACTGGTCTCTCATTCCCACACACTTGTCAGTTTACATTTCTGAGTTTCTCCCATAAAGCAGTGGGAGCCAGGGGGATCTTGGAGTGATGGAGACCCTTCTCTTGGGGAGGGCCTGGCTCAGGGGTGGGTCTGTGATGCTGAAGGAAGAATGTCTTCTGCCTGGATTGCTCCCTGGGGCATTGCTGTTCAACCCTCACCCTCCTCCTTCACTCCCCGCTTTCCATTTGTCTGTCTGTCTCTACCATTTGCATAGAGCCAATCTCGCTTATGAAAAACAAGCTGTCACCTCAGAGTTTTTAATACTTCACTCCCCAACAGCTGCTGAGCTCCCAGATGTTCCTTACTGCTGTATTAGCGGAGGTTGCTAATGACACTTGGGCTGACAGAATACAAATTGATTTTCAAAAGTTGTGCTGATTGCTGAGGCATGTTTTTTGCACAGAGCTAAGCAAAACCATGGTCGTAGTGGTAGAAGGGTGTGGGGGGTGGATATCTGACCAACAAAGTCATGTCATGTGGCAATGTGCTCTGTGATTCAAGGGGGCTCAGGTCACTTGCAAACCAAATTCCAAAGGCATTCCTTAGGCTATAGGGGATAGGATGGTGATGAGTTTCAAGGGAAGTCTTAGCTGGCATAAAGTCCAAGGGAAGAATACCCGGCAGTGGTTTAGCCTGAGATGCCTTTTCATTTCTGACATTGTCATAGACAAAAAGAATAAGCCTTGTGGAGTGAACCATAGATTTAGCCGGCCGGATTGAAATTCACATTCATTTGGTGGGGTGTGATTTTTGGAAAGTTCTTTTTTCTTTCTTTCAGTTTTTGGACCACACCCAGCCATGCTCAGCACTTCCTCCTGGCTCTGTACTCAAGGATTACTCCTGGAGGGCTCAGAAGACCATATGGGGTGCCAAGGATTAAACCTTGGTCTGCCACGTGCAAGGCAGACACCCTACCTGCTCCATTATCACTCAGGTTCCTCAGGAAAGTTCTAATCGCTGAAAACACTCACCTGCAAAATTCATCCAACTATAGGAACCTGTACTTCTTGGAAAGCTGTGAGCGATAGTGCATGAAATATACAGTAGGTGGAGATGGAGAGAGATGATTAGAGTCTTTGCCACCTTTATTAGTGGTAAGGGCAAAAACTCCAATTCACTAAGAACCTGCTTCTGGATCTTTGGGAGGGAGAGACTTGGAGTGTTTGTTAAGCCAGAGGTTCTGTTGTTTCCTGTGTGGTCTCAGGGAGTTGCAGTGCAGGAGTTTTGCTGAGTCCAGCCATGCAAGTTTTCTGCTATGGGGCATTTTATTACATACCTTGGTAGGGCGTTTATCTTTCATGCAGCTGACCCGGGTTTGTTTTCTCCATCCCTCTTGAAGGGCTCAGCAAGCTACTGGAGAGTATCCTGCCTACACGGCAGAGCCTGGCAAGCTCCCCGTGGCATATTTGATATGCCAAAAACAGTAACAACAAGTCTCACAATGGAGCCGTTACTGGTGCCCGCTCGAGCAAATCGACGAACAATAGGAGAACAGTGCTACAGTGCTACCCTCCTTTATCTGTACCTCCATCCTCAGGCTGAAATGCTGGGAGTGTTGGCTGGGAGTTGTCAACACAGGAAACCAAAAGTCCTCTGGTGGCCTTTCCTGGAGTGCTGGGGGAGGTGGGGTGTATGACTTCCCTGGGTCTGTCCGTGGAGATTGTCACTTCTGCGATTTCCTTGAAAGCTGACAGGTGACTTGGAATCTTAAATCTACTCTCTGATGCAAAAAGGTGACTTGGTTTTTAAAACCCCAGCTTCTCAGCTTCACCTCCCATGGCCACACTCATGTGGTGGGTGCATGGTGATTTGCTAAGTAACACAGCTCTTTTCTTATGCATGTTTGCACATGGTACATATGTACACAAGGTGCATGTGTGTGCATAGGGTCCCAGGTCAGAGAACCAGTGGGGTATCAATATCCAGGACATTCATTGATTCATCTCCAAACCTCAGGTCCTGGGAGCTTGGGGAGATGGCATCCTCCCTTCTGTTCAGAGTCCAGTGAGAAGGCTGGGTGCTGAGCACATGAACCTGTTGGATAGAACAGTGCTCAAAGCACTGATTATTTGAGTTCCCAAATACAGAAGGACTGTATGTGATAGGGAGTGCAGAAACTCCAGTTGGTCTGGAAATGTCCCACTGTCTTTCCTGAAGTTACCTGGAAGGAGTAAGGGTGGGACTGTGGGGCAGTGGCCCTGGACCCTGAGGCCACAGTCAAACCCAGCCCTGTGATAGGTGAGACAGAGGATAGTGAGCCAATTGCTGATCGTGAAGTCTTTGGTTCCTGGGAGATGGACAGTGAGGAATTACAGAGGGTCAGGGCTGCAGAGATATTCTGGCCTCACAGACCTCCATTAAAGGAAGGTCGGGGCTCTGGGCCTGTGCTTGTAAAGACTTTGGGAGCAATCCATTATAGGTGTGAGGGGTTGGCATTGGTTCCCAGCACCACCAAGACAAAGGCCAAGGAAGAACTCGGCAGAGCTTTATGAGGTGAACAAGCAGGAGGAGTGAATATCAATAAGGCCATATTTTGGTCACTGTGCAGGGAAGAATCTTGAGGGAACAGATTCCCAAACAAAGCTGGGCTTTCACAAACCCCAGAGATGGTGCAGTGGGCTGTCTGCTGGAGAAGAGGAATTCCAGCATGACCCTGGACCTCACTCACCTTTTGAGTTCATGATTCAGGGCCTTGGCTCATCCTTGAAAGCCTGTGGTGTGTCTAGTCCTATGACTGGTGTTGTGGAGGTGGGTCTGAAGCTGAGGAAACCCACAGCATGCCCGTGGCTGATTCTGGAGGGTGAAAGATTCCCAATAGGAGGGCCCGGTGGGTGAGTGCAGTGTTGCAGGTTTGAAGTCAGGAGTTTGACCCCAGGCTCTGCTTAATTTCCAAGCTGAGCCTCATTAGGTGTGATCTCTGGGGAGAGAGCAATACCACAAGTAAAGTTGGCAGCACCCTGGGGCCAGAGCGCTAGTACAGCTGGTAGGGTGCTTTCCTTGCATGCTGCAGGCTAGGGTTTGATCCCTGGCACTTCAGAGGGTTCTCCAAACCCACCAGGAGTGATCCCTGAGTGCAGTGCCAGTAGTAAACCCTGAGCTCTGCCAGTTGTGGGCCCTCCTTCAGAAAAAAGTTGGTAGCCCTTTGGGGAGCTCCAAAGTTGAAATGTCAACAAGTATAGCAGTGAGTATGCCATTCCCAGCGGGTACCTCAACCAACCACATGTGTGCCACTACTGGGCATTTCAACCACAACAACAACAGCAGCAGCAACAACAAATAATGATGTGGAGGGAAAGAGAGAGAAGGACTATAAGGAGCAGGACTGAGGTCTGAGACTGGAGGGTGAGCTCTGGGGGTTTGGATGAGGGACATGGAGTCCACTGTGACTATCACTCGAGCTCGAGTGGGCCCAGTAACTTCTCCATTGGAGACTTTGTCGTTACTGTGTTTGGCATACGTTACTGTGTTTCGAATACGTCACGGGGAGCTTGCCAGGCTCTGCCGTGTGGGCGAGATACTCTCGGTAGCTTGCCGGGCTCTCCTAGAGGGGCGGAGGAATCGAACTCGGGTCGGCCATGTTGGCTGCGTGCAAGGCAAATGCCCTACCGCTGTGCAATTTCACTTTTTCCCATTGTCCAGTGTATTTTTTCATTTAATTTTAACATTGGTCTATTTGACCTTAGAAATGCCATGGGTGACCCCATTTGATTCTTCCATTCCGTTTTTGGGACATGCAACTAGTACATGCCCCAGTAGAACTCATACTCTGTTATGACCGTGGCACGTTGAAGTTGGGAGTAATGCCATATCAATATTGAGTCTCAAGCATCTGTTGTAAAGTCAGAAGCAGATTGAAGATAGTATCATCATAGAATGCCCTTACTGAAGCTCTTAACACTGCAGATTCAGTATGTTTCTCGGATCCATTATGCACCATGTTTATAGGATGTCTGTGCTGTGGGTTTCCTGTAAAGGATGCCTCATATGCCTCATTATCTCTGGACTGTTTACTTCCATTCTCCCTCTGTGAGTGGTGCTTGTGTATCTCTTCTTGTACGTTTCCATGTTTGGATTACTTTTTCTTGATTCATTCTCTAGTGCTAACCCTTTAACAAAACCCTTGGCCTAACAGGGTTACCTCTAAACACATTTCTTTTTGGAAGCCTAATTTGTCATTTATCTCCATGACTCAGAAACTTTCAACTTTGCTCCTTTTGGTCACAGATATTTTGTTCATACTCAAATTGGTGGCTTCACATCCTTCTTCAGTGTCGTCCTAGCTTTCAAAGCCATCATCTCTCCCACTACCCTCCACACAGTAATAATAACAGCCTAGCATGGCCCCCACCCCATGCCTGGCATCATTTTAAGAGACTGAAATACATTGAAGTACATTGAATACTGAAATACATTTAATCTTTCAAAGAAATCCAGGGGTCTGTGCAATCATCTTTACTATGCTTGTGAGGACACTTAAAGCTTAGTGTGGGTAATTTGCTCCAGTTCCCACATGGACACACTGGCATTTGAAAGGAGACTTAACCTTGGTCGAGGGGTACGCCCGGAGTATGTGGGGCCCAAACACTGCCAGAGACCCAACTGTCGCTCCTGGAATGCAAAGCATGAACTCCAGCCCTCTAAGCCCTTTGCCCAGCCCTCAAACTCGCATTTCAGCCTGGAAGCTTCACCCAGAGCTGTCAGTCTCCCACTGCGCTTCGTTGACCTGTGTCCATCCTAAACTGACCACATCATTCACTGTGTCTCAGACCCAGTTGGGGCTATTTTTTGTTTCTGTTCCTTGGCCTCTACTCCACACCCCCCCGCAACCCCACCTCACCTTATGAGTCGCAAACCCAAATCTCCCATGCATCCAGCTGAAGTTTCATTTCTTGCAACCATAATATTGATCTTTCTCTGTCCCCTTTCTCCCTGGCACACAGATCAGTTTCTGGATGGTGGATGATGTCTTTATTTTTCCTTCAGGAACCCGCATGATGACTGGAACCAGTGGAAGTTGCCATTTCCTGGGTGGGTGATCTTCAAAAAAAAATATATCAATGCTCTGTGGGTCTGTTTCTTCACCTGTAAAATGTACACGACAACCTACATTCTGGGCCTCTGGTGAGAAACAAACAAAACAGCAGGGACAGTAGGCACCGGAAAAAATTCTCATTTAAAGAAAGGTTCATATAATACGAAGTCCCTTTAAAGGCAAAGGGACCCGAGTGGTTCCCTGCATCTCACCTAGGACACGTGCAGAGCCTTGTTTTGGTTGCACATTTGGTGAAAATCAAATATGGAAGGAGCGAATGTGTGTCCATTGCGTCTGCTGTTGGTTGACCTCGCCTCTGTGTTCCTCTTGAAGTCTTTGCGGGTGACTGTTTTGTGCACAGCCAGAGGTGCTCAAGGCTTATTCCTGACTCCGTGCTCAGGAATCCATCCCAGTGGGGTTCAGGGGACCCTGTGCAGTGTCAAAGACCAAGGCTGACTTAGCGCATGCGAGGCAAGCACCTTACCTGCTGTCCCATCTCTCTGGCCTGACATTTTTGTGATGTTTCCAGGCTGCTCATAAGAAAAGTGCTGCCTTGGGGAGCCCTCTCCAGCCCGCCTCACTTTCTCTAGGTGATGGTGACGCTAATTGGTTCCTGAGATAAACTAATGCTTCCTATCGAATTGGTTGTCTAATGTTTCTTTCCTGGAGGACAAGTGTGTCTTAATCTATTTCAATTTAGAGACGCCTGTAAATAATGAATCCTCTATGGGACATTTCCTGTTGCGTTTAAAGGGGTTTAATGCATATTATATGGACCTTTCTTTAAATAAGAATTTTTGAAGGTGCCTGTTCTCCTGTCTGAGGGCTAATCCTATTTCCCATTTTCTTCTTGCCCTTAGCAGCACACGAGGCAGAAGGTTTCCCCTGTGGATAAACGGGGAGGTATAAATGGGGTTCCCAACTTTCGACCTGACACAACGGAAGTGAACCCTATTTCCTTTGTGGAATGATACCTTTGATTCTGCAGGCATCATGCTGGTCACAGAGGGTCCTTTATTTTTTAATTTTATTTATTTATTTTTTTTTGCTTTTTGGGTCACACCCGGCAATGCACAGGGGTTACCTCCTGGCTTTGCACTCAGGAATTACTCCTGGTGGTGCTCAGGGGACCATATAGGATGCTGGGAATCAAACCCAGGTTGGTCACGTGCAAAGCAAATGCCCTACTGGCTGTATTATCGCTCCAGCCCATGGAGGGTCCTTTAACTCAGAAGGATTTCTGCTTTCTGAACAAGATGCAAGGACACTTTCTCAGAGCGATCCATTTCTGGAGCAAACCCAGGCTCCAGTGTGACATTCATCTTAGACTTTATTGCTTCTGTTTTCATTTTGAAGATGGAATAATTATATATATGTATATATATTATTTTTTTCTGTCACTCATATCTGAGCTCCAGACTCCAATGTTCTTAGCAACATATCCATACGTACCTATTCTCTCTCAGGTCTGCCTTACTCGCATACTGATTTTCTAAAGCTCTGTTTATTTGACTGAGTGTTAATATTGGGAACCGCTCTTGTGAGAGCCTTGAACGCCCCCACCCCCCACGATCCGCCTTCCAGATTCTTGGTACAAGCAGCGGAATGCTGACTCCCCCTGTAAATGTGATCAAGGAAAGCGATCTTTTATACAAAGCAAAATAAAGCTGTTGCTGTAATTAGTGTGAACACACCAAACAAAATAAGGCTAATTACTGCAGGGGGAGGAAAAGGAATGAATTTTGTGAGAAATAGGCCGTCTTTGTCTCTAAGCAGGTTCTTTTTTTTTTCTTTCCGTTCCTCTAACTCTGGAGACTAAGAAGTTTGATGACATTAACACAGCTTATTAATGATCATTGTAACTCACTCCATCTACCTAATTAAATCATCGGCTACAATTGGTAACAGGGGAGTGTAATTTAAATGGAGCTGTCCTGATGAACTCAATGCCACCACACTCCTGGATAGTTAATGCTCCCGGGGGCTGGCTTACAGGGATGCTTTAGGGGCAGTTTAGCCAGGTCTTTCGTAGGTGACTTGACAGACACTTTCTCTGCCCGAAAAGAAAGACAAAATCATAAATTTTGGGCTAAACGTCATTTGTCACTGGGTAGACTGCAGACTGTGAATTTATAATTAAAGCCACTGTTTCAAGTCCATTGATAAGACTGCTGAGTTCCTGAAGGAAAATAGATTTATTGTAAGCTCTTTATTAAGGCCAGGAAGTTGGGTTTTTTTAAAAAAAGGACCCATTTAGTTGTGTTAAAGCATTCAAAGGCTAAAATAAAAGGCATAAATATTTCATTACGGGAAAGCTGCTCACTGAACATTTGTTACCTAACAACGCCAAGGTAGGTCGTGGGGATTTAGCGCACAGAATGAGTGATCTCGGCGGTGGGAGTGAGGGTGGGGGGGGCGGCGATGTTAATAGTGACAAGTGTAGTGAGTGCTCCAGAGGAGCAAAGGGGAAGACGGACCAACTCCCGATGGGATATTCAGAATTCTAGTCCCCAAAGTGGGAAGCATCACAGAAATCCAAGCACAGCTCTCTTCCCCACCACTCCCCCTGGCTTTTCCAACCTGTCCTCGTTTGCCGGGAGGGTGGGTGGGTACCGTTTCAGTCCTTTCTGTGTCCCTTGTGGGGTGACAAATCCAGACTGTTTTTCTTTGAGGGATGCCACACCTGGTGGTGCTCAGGGCTGACTCCTGGCTCTGTGCTCAGGGATTACTCTGGTGGGACCAAGGGACCACATGGGATGCCAGGGCTCGCGTTTGGTGGGCCTCATGCAAGGCAATGACCTTTCTCATCACTTGGCCCACCGTTTTCATTGTGGATGTGTGAAGCAGGTATTGCTATCTCTTTCTTAGCCCTTAAATAAGAAAAGGGCAGGGAGAGGACAGTGTCTGCTACCAGAAGCAGCTAAGAGGAGTTCTCTGGTTCTGTGAACCCAGTGGGCCCTGGTCTCTGATATTGGTTATTCCCATTGATTCTCGGCAGAAACTGGAGCAAAGCATCTGGGAAGCTTTGGAGTCTTTTGTTTCTTTGCTTGTTTGGGGCCATACCTGGTGACTCCCAGGGGTTACTCCTGACAGTGCTCAGGGGACCATATAGGATGCTAGGCATGAACCCTGGGTTGACCTCATGCGAGGCAAGCCCCCTACCTTGTACTGTCTCCATAGCCTCAGCAGCAGAGGAAACCCTGGCACTTGGGGAGACGGTTGGCACCAAAGGTGAAGCAGAGGAGGAGACAGGAAAGGAGTCTTTCCTGACCCCTGAGTGTCTTCCTGTTCTCTCAGGCCCTGGAAGCGGCTCTGGTGGCTTACCATGGGCAGAGAGAGCAAGAGCGGCTCGGGAAAATGGCAGAGCTGTTTTCTGGGAGAAGATAGCACAGCCAGGATCGTGGGAACAGTCCAAAAGGAGAAGGGGCGGTTGTTGCTGAGCCGTCAGAACAGGACAAGAGAAACTGTATGGGTGGCCTTTGGGCAGAGCCGGGCTTATGCGATTCCAGGGCTGTGGTGGTCGCTCCCATCAACATGCTTTCCATTGGTTTGGCACGCTCATGAAACCCCGTACATCTACCATTTTGCTTTTAAATTAAAACTTCTTTGCTTATTATTGGAGCTGGAGTGATAGCACAGGGGTAGGGTGTTTGCCTTGCATGCGGCCAGACCGGCCGACCGGAGCTCAATTCCTCTGCCCCTCTTGGAGAGCCTGGCAAGCTACCGAGAGTATCTCGTCCGCACAGCAAAGCCTGGCAAGCTCCCCGTGACATATTCGATATGCCAAACACAATAACAGTTGTCACAATGGAGACATTACTGGGCTCGCTTTGGCAAATTGATGAACAACGGGAGGACAGTGCTACAGTGCTTATTATTGAGGTACACAGTTTGTAATTGTACAGTTACTTAACTATTTTGGTGTAGAAAGGGAAATATGGTGCCTCCTCACCAGTATCAAAGAGGTAAGGACCTCTGGCACTGTCCTCAGGTCACTTCTGGTCTGTCTGTCCTTCCCCTCTCTCCCTCTCTGCCCCTGCCTGCTTGGTGACCTCACTTCTGTTGTCAGAACCCATGGGCGTGTTTTCATAGCCCACTGTCCTTCCCTTTGCTTTGTCTCGTTATGGAACATATATGAGTCAGATCACCCAGCTTATGTTTCTCTCTCTCTCTCTCTCTCTCTCTCTCTCTCTCTCTCTCTCTCACTCTCTGACTTATTTTGCTTAACAGGACATCTTAACAAATCCATACTCCATTTGGACTTTATTAGTCTGAAACTCAAAGCACTTTTTTTTCTTACATCTATGCCAATATCCCATCTTTGGTACCCAGTATTAAGCTGTCATATATCTTTGATCTCTTTTCCTGGTGACAGTTTCTCAGGCTTCATTTTGATGACCTTGACAGAGTTGAGGCATACGGCTCAGCTGTTTTGCAGATTGTGAGTTAATTGGCATTTGTCTGGCGTTCTTTGTCCCCAGTGGAACAGGATTCTGGGTGTGGGAGAAGGGTACAGAAGTAAAGTTCTGCTGGCATCGCTGCCTCATTACCTGGGCGAGTATCAGGCTGAACTCACGTTTGTCTTTTTCCTCCTTCCGCTCTAAAGCTGGATTCTTCCCTGAGTGTGATGAGCCGGGAGGTGTGCTTTCACTTCTTGGAACCGGGAGGGTTCTGCATGCAGTATGGATGATTCTTCTGCATTTGATCATAGTGTGTTGCTCAGATTGTTCCTCTATCATCACCAGAGCTCCTTCAGCTGGTATTGTTTCCTCCAACACCCCTTTATTATTGTGTTCTCTATTTTTGTTTATTTGTTTTTGTCTTTCGACATGTCTGACACAGTAAGACATTCTAGGTTCATGTCGTATATTCCCTCCTTGAGTCTTAGAATCAGTTTTATCTCCAAGGAACCCTCCTCCTTGCTGAGAAACTGAATTAGAAACAAAGACCTGAGTCTCAGACTCATCCATTGCCCTGAGGGTGTCCTGGCTTTTAGGTTTTGTCAGTTGATAGAACAAGGAAGTGTGTGTGTGTGTGTGTGTGTGTGTGTGTGTGTGTGTGCTAACCAGGTGCATGAATTTCCATATGAATATATTGATATCTATATCAAGATGCGCATGAGTTAATACAAATATTTCCAGCTCTAATCTATTACCGCATGGTTATTTTCATTTCTACTTGCTTGTGACCACCTGCTCCTACAATGAGAGGCTGGCTCCTGACATCTACTGTCTATGAGCTTGATTATTCATTTTACTATATATTTACAGTGGTCTCAAAGCCATTTTATTTGTTATCCTTCCCCTTTTTTCCTGGCCGGGAAGACATGCAGTTGATAGTAGTTTGAGCTGAGGGCTGAAGCGATAGCACAGTGTGTAGGGCATTTACCTTGCACGTGGCCGACCCTGGTTCAAATCCCAGCATCCCAAATGGTCCCCTGAGCACCGCCAGGAGTGATTCCTGAGTGCAGAGCCAGGAGTAACCCCTGTGCATCGCCGGGTGTAACCCAAAAAGGAGAAAAAAAAGTAGTTTGAGCTGAATCTCCAAGACTACCTCTTTTTGTATTTTTTCTCCATCTATCCATCCATCCGTCCATCCATTCACCTAGTGAATAAATATTTATAAACTCAGGAAGTTACATTCACTCTCAAAGCAGTGTTACAATGGCAAATTTGAATAAACTAATACTATTTATGATAGTGGGCTGGAGCAATAGCACAGCGGTAGGGCGTTTGCCTTGCACGCAGCCAACATGGCCGACCCGAGTTCGATTCC
>JAOXYA010005533.1:0-14345 GCA_028565675.1 Sorex palustris | reverse complement strand
ACAATTCTGTAGCTAGCAGTGGCTCAATAGGGTTCTTAGGACATTACTTGAGGTTCCTCGGGTGTCAGCTGTCACAGCGTACTCCCCTCCCACGGCCCGGGAGCTGTGGCCGGTGTGGCCGGGTGGCTGGACGCCTGGTTGCAGGAGGGCCGGGCTGGACTGTCAGCCTCTGTCCTTTGCTCCGAACGGGACCCAGAGGGCCTTGGGCGATTACAGCGTCATGTCAGAGGCCGGGGCAAGAGGACCCCAGGGAGGAACCGAAGCTCCAGCACCCAGGGGTCCCCGTTAGGACAGTGACAGCAGCCGTTATCAGAATGTGCGGTGGCCCGGCAGAAGACACCGGCTGCACGTCCAGCCGACCTGCCCAGGCCCGGGCAGTGCTTGCTGACTCTCCACAGGGTGGGCGTCCTGGCTGCCCGAGAAGGGCCCTTGGGCTGCCTCTCGGGGACCGAGAGGGAGCTCGATGCTTCCAGCGTCTGGCTGCGCCTCTGCTGGGAGCTGGGCCCAGTGGCCACCGAACAGACCTGTGTTCCTGAGAGCCAAGAAGCCTGCAAGATCCGAGTTTGTGGGGCTCAGGCACAGCCACCCAGGAGTCCTCAGGCGACAGAGGGAACCTCCACGGGCACCCCTGGGGCAGGCACACGGGCAGTTGCTGTCCCGCATCAGCACTCACCAGATTACAGAGACACTTACCAAGAAACGGCCAGAACCTCAGGAGGGGTCGGTGGGCTGCCCAGCCCCCGTCAGGAGCTGTAGCAAACGGGAGCTCAGTAGAACAGATTTTCTAATTTTTGTTTTTGGGGTCCTACCCAGAGTGCTCAGGGATGACTCCCGGCTCTGTGCTCAGGGCTGACTCCTAGCAGGGCTCGGGGGACTATATGGGGTCAGGGTTGAAGCCAGGTGTAAGACAAGTGTCCTGTCTGTGGCACTATCTTCCCAGACCCTATATGTGTTTCTTACAAAGTGACATTAACGGCAGAGCGTTTTGTTGGAAAGCAACGCCATTTTCTGCACACAAAAGGCAAAAGGGCCGCGCCCGACTCACAGGTAGGCTTGCAGGGGCTGCAAATCCCCTCGACACGAGGCAAATCTCCTGCCACCCGAGGGCCGTTCATTATTTTGCTACCCAATGAAACGTTGCTAATTTAAAGTCCATTATTCATGCGGATTCTATAATCTATAAATCAACTCTGAGATCAATGAATTCCTAGCAGGGCAAAGATGGAAAAGCTTGTCAAGGCAGGATCGAGGGCGGGGGCTCTCACCCCGCGGCATCTGTAAGTGTCTTGGCCGCAGACAGCTCGGGTGTGAGAGAGAGGCAGTGGGAGCGGGTGGGACGCTACCGCACCATGGGCCAGGGCGGGTGCAGGCCAACGCCCAGGGCTCTGCCACGCGGGTGGGAGTGGGTGCAATGCCACCTCTTGCCTCTTTGGCCAGAACGTTTTGCCCCGAACCTCCTGCCTGGGGGCAGCATACACCTGCGCTGACAGCACCAGCGCCCTCCCCACCCCCTCCTCCTCCTCCTTGTCCTCCTCCTCCTCCTCTTCCTCCTCATCCTTCTCCTCCTAAGCCTCCTCCTCCTCCTCCGCCTCCTCCTCCTCGTCCTCCTCCGCCTCTTCCTCCTCTTCCTCCTCGTCCTCCGCCTCTTCCTCCTCTTCCTCCTCCTCCTCCTCCTCTTCGTCCTCCTCATCTTCCTCCGCCTCTTCCTCATCGTCCACCTCCTCCTCCTCCTCCTCCTCTTCCTCCTCCTCCTCATCCTCATCCTCGTCGCCTTCCTCCTCCTTGCCCTCCTCCTCCTCCTCTTCATCCTCCTCATCCTCCTCCGCCTCTTCCTCGTCGTCCACCTCCTCCTCCTCCTCCTCCACCGCCGCCTCCTCCTCCTTGTCGTCATCCTCCTCCTCCTCTTCGTCCTCCTCGTCCTCGTCCTCCTCCTCCTCCTCCTCCTCCTCCTGTTCCTCCTGTTCCTCCTCCTCCTTCTTCTCCTCCTCCTCCTCTTATTCCTCCTCCTCCTCCTTCACCTCCTCCTCCCCACCACTTTCCCCTTCACCCCCATACTCACCTTCACTATACCACCGTCACCATCCTTCGCTGGGAACTCTGCCCCAGTGACACCCTTATCCCAGCCACACACCCACAGTCTCCCCTCACCACCATTGATGGCACTGAGATTGCCACTGGCCTCACAGAGTCACCCTCTGCCCTCCATCCCCATCACTCTCTGCCCTCCACTGTCATCATCCTCATCCGTGTGACCCCCATCACAATTCCGCCCTCGTCACCGTCCTCCCACCCCCTCATCCTCTCCCCATCTCAAATGTCACCTTCACCGTCATCCTCCCCTTCGCCATCCCCCCCGCCTCCCCCACCCCCGCCATGGGCCCCGTCACAGCCCCAGTGGTGGCCCCCATGGCCCCGCCCTTCTCCCGTTCCCTCCTGGCCAGCACGCCATAGACGAGGCGGCACCACGCAGCTGCTGCCCAGCAGGGAGCCCAGATCCTTCCACTACTTGAGTTTTCTTCTCCTGCTTAACGTCCGCCAGTAAATATTCAGGATGACGACGGCAGCCAAGTGAGCCAACTCCGGCGCCGCGCTGAGTTGAGGCAGAGGACGCGCCCCCCCCCCGTTTGTTTGCCCGAGTGCCATCCCCACGCCAGTGGCAACTGGCCGTCCCCCATGGGCCAAGGACGTGGAGTCCTGGAGGAGCTGCTGTCCCACCTGTCCCCACGCAAAAAGCGGCAGGGAGGAAGTCCTGACCTTGGCCCGACCTTGTGGCCCTGCAGGCGTCTCCGCCTTGACCCAGGTGCCTCTGGCTGGCAAATGCCCTCAGACTGCTGGTCAGCAGCACGGCCGGGCTGGGAGGGTGAGGACGAGGGGGTGTGAAATTCTCTCTGAGACCTACTGTCACCTTTGGGGACAGATGATGCTGCGCTGACCCGGGGGAGCAGACACCCCACCCCGCTCCCGGAACAGCTGCCCTGTCATGCTCACAGGGCCGGTGCCACCTGTCCTCGGTGGGGACGCACTCTGGGGTATGCCAGCGCCTGGACAGCGGCTTCTGCAGCCGCTGTGCCCAGGGCCATGGCTGGCCGTGCCCTGGGACAATGACAGAGGCCTGTGTCCCTCGCCTGGTCTGACACCTCTGGGCCAGGCACGGGGCCTTCCCAATCCACCTGCCCCAGCCGACAGTCACCTACTTCGTCAACAGGGCCGTCATCAATAACTCACTAGCCAACCCTAACCACTTACCGCCCATCACCTCTCCAACCCCCTTCACCCCGCCTCCCCCATCTGACTCTCACAGGGGGCGGGTGCAGTGACCTCGGGGCACCCCGTGGACCCGCCCTGCAGGATCTGACCCAGGACAGGGACGAGGAGAGACAGAGCAGACAGGGCGGAGGAGACGCTTCTTCGTCCTTCAGAGCAGGCGGGCCTGAGCTCTCAAGTGGCCATTTTTGCAAAACAAACAGAAAACGCGACAGCCTGCCGGTAACTTCAGCTTTCCTGACAAATGTCTCGTCGGCCGTATTCGCTACGTCTGCTCCTCGTGAGAAGCCACAATGTTTACGCCCGTTTTTCTCTATGTCCGCCGACCGCCTCTCCAAGTCCCCGAGGACGTGCGGGGCTCTCAGGCGCGCTAAGAAAGCTATTTCCTCAGTTAAATATTTCACTTAAATCACCTTGTACTGCCAGAGACTTGGAGAAACCCGGCATCGATCAGCTGACGCGTCCCCCTGCTTGTGCGGGCTCACACCTGAAGGCATACTGATGTCCCCGCAGGCGAGTTACTTTATCCCAAAGAGGGGGGCTCACGGCCCAGTGCTCCCTGCGCAGGTCAGAAGCAGGGGGCTATGGGGAGGCTGGCAGGTGAGCACAGGTGCGGGGTGGGGGTCTGAGCTCAGCGGGGAGCTGTGAGCACTGGAGTCAGCTGCACCGCCGGATAGGGGGTGCTGGGACACCCAGGAGGGTCCCGACCAACAACTCCAGCAATGCCTCCAGCCGCTGACATAACCCTGGGGCTTGGCACCATCATCAGTTTCCAGGGACCCACGAGCAGAGACGCCACTCACACCCCACCCTCAGACACTAGAGCTCCGCACTGACGCAGATTCCGTGGATTTAGTGTCATGGAACTCGACTGCATCTGCCAAGGACCTCAGGGCAGGGCAGGGTGGGAGGGTCAGGCGGGGCTGCCTCAGGGAGAGGGAGGGACCCCTCCAGGGGGACCCCGAAGCCCAAAGGGACCCGCAGTAAAGGAGGAGGGGCAGGAGCAGGGGGTCGGCTCATGGCCCACCTCAGAGCTTGGCGCTGGGACCAGACAGAGGCGCTGGTTCTGATGGCTGCGGCTGGGCGGCCAGACCCTTCCGCCCAGGCCCGGCGCAGGCGTGTGCAGCCTGAGGCTCCCAAGAAATCACCCATACGGCAGAGGGGTTGGGGGGGTGGGTCTGGGCACCAGCAGAGGCTCCAGTCTGACCACGTGGATGGATGGAGAGAAAGGCAGAGACAGGGCCAGGCTGAGGATGACAGGAAGGACAGTGGCTGCAGGGACCCTACAGGCCAATGACGGCACCAAATATGAGCTCCAGGACAAGGATATCGGTGTGAGACACAGCGGGAGCCCACAGGGTCTGAGAGAGGACAGCAGGGCCAGAACAGAGGGGACGCTCTCGGGGGGGACAGCTGGCCAAGGGACGCTCTCAGGGGACAGCCGGCCATGGGGATGCTCTTGGGGGGAACAGCCGGCCGAAGGGATGCTTTTGGGGGAACAGCTGGCCAAGGGACGCTCTCGGGAGACAGCCGGCCATGAGGATGCTCTCGGGGGGGTGGACAGCTGGCCGCGGCTTCTCACTTGAGACCAGCAATGGTGAATCGCCCAAATACAGAGCAGAAGGTAAGGCCAAAGGTTTGCAACCCAGGAAGTCTAGAATGTATTAAGTAAACACGCTCCTGGGTATCATCTAAGAAGATAGACAGACAGACAGACAGGTGTACAGACACACAGATAGATAACATACATACAGAGAGACAGACAGACACAGGCAGACATATACACAGACAGACGCACTGACACACAGATATGCCGCACACCTGTGGTCACCGCCCAAGAAGGGAAACACTAGGTGATGGACGGTGGATCAATACACACAGACACGTACAGGCACACACTTCAACTGCCAAAAATTACTTAAGCTTAATGCAAATTAAGTCCACAGTTCCAAGGCGTTAAAAAAAAAAACCCTTCAGGTAGTTTAGACATAATGAAAATTCCACCCACCTATTTAAAAATCAAAGTACCGAAAATCAGAGCTAGAGAGAAAAATTAGAGGGTATCACAGAACAAAAAAAAAAGAAAGAAAGAAAGAAAAAGAAAAATTGTGTGTCAGGAGAGAACACAAGTATGTCAGCCTCCTTCCCCAAGCGGGATTAATCCTTGATGTTTCTAAGGCAAGAAAAAATACTCTATTTTGAAACAACTAGAACCGATGTTTATAAGCATTCTTATTTATAGAAAACTCTAGAGGCAAGCAATGAACGGAAGTGGAGGTGGGTCTTGCCTCTAGCCGGGTGGGCCGAGGGGCCGGGCTGAGGGGACTGAGCCCAGACGCAACATCTATGTCAAGTCTGAGCATGCTCAGCCCAGGAATAAGAGCTCTCAAAATGACTCCTGGACTTCAGGCCTTTTCCTGAAACAATAATTTTGTTATCAAGTGGTTTCCATGACATTAAGGGTGGCCTGGCAGAGAGGAGTGCCTTTCCCTGGTCACTGAATGAAGGTGCCCAGGACGGAAGTGGAGGCAGAGATGTGGGTCAGCCCTCGGAATGGTCACAGGGGACATACATGCCCAGTGTTCTCTGCTGGAAAGTGGCGTGTAAGACCGCAGACTTCTACTGCACGAAACATTCGCCTCTTCCCTAAAAAGCTTCAGCTTGTCGGGACTGATATGGAAAGCGAGCACTGGGCTAAATGATCAAAACCCAAACCCGAATCAGAAACGGGTGTTTGTGAACTGTATTTCCAGAGTATTATCTAAGAAACGCAGAGTCTCCTGTCTCCGCGCCTGGCTGTCCTCACCGGGGTCCCTTGGAGGGGGGCGGGTTGAGTTTCCCTCCCTGCCCCAAGCAGAGCGCCAGCAGCCGAAAACCTTCAGAACCATCCACAGCCATGCTGAGACCACTCTCCACATGTCTGGACAAGCCTCATGCATGAAGGAACCAGCAGACGAACCCAGGCATGCGGGTCGCGGGGCTGAGATCTCCAAGCCTGCTCGGATCGGGACTGGGCCTTCTCCACCCAGATTCCCCCATCTTCCAGTGAGTAAGCGTTATACCCACCAGCTGCTGCCAGCGCCAGGTGGTCCAATCAAAGGCCAAGACCCAGAGACTATAAAACCAACTCCATGCGGCTGCATGACATCTTATTATCTCGTTTTTACTTTGGAGAACCCGGCAGGCTACCGAAAGTATCCTCCCCGCATGGCAGAGTCTGGCAAACTTCCCGTGTTGTACTCAATATACCAAATATCAGTAACAATGATACGTCTCATTCTCCTAGCCCTGAAAGAGCATTGAAATGGCTCTTTCAAAATCTCAGGGCTAGGAAGAAGGAGGCATTACTGGTGCCTGCTCGAGGCAATTGACGAACAACAGGATGATTGTGATCATGATCGTGATCAACTAAGAAGACAGACAGGCAGACAGGTGTACAGACACACGAATAGACATGCAGACAGACACACACAGGCAGACGTATACACAGACAGACGCACTGACACACATGAAGAAGCAGCCAGGAACAAGCCCATGCGCAGACCCACCGCTGTCCTGCCTGGCCAGCCCTGCCGGCCACTCCCCGAGCCTCGAGGACCTGTTGTTCTCGAGCTGACATGGATCTCGCGAGAGAAGCAGAAAAGCCAAAGCCAAACGCTCTGAGCGGCTCCTGCCTGGAGAAGCACCCGCCTTTCCCGGCCTCTGGATTCCCACCCATGCAGCATCTTTAAAAAACATCCTGACAACCTCGGTTGCAAAAAGCATCCGTGGCCCGGTTTCTCCCCGACAGGGACGCTGAGACCCGAGAGCGGGCAAGCCCGGGGAGCCAAGGGCTCGGTTCTGCTCCTAAGGCCTGGGAGAGGATCTCGGGCGGCACAGTGGGCAGGGCACTGGCCTGGCACGCAGCTGGCCCGGGTTCAATCCCCAGCATACCAGAGGGTCCCCCGAGCTTCGCCAGGAGGGTCCCTGAGTGCAGAGCCAGGAGTCAGCCCGAGTATCGCCGGGTGGGATCCAAGACAACTCCACAGAGTCCCCCTCTGCCCCGGGAGCAGGACCAGGGGGCCGAGAGGGGTAGGGCCAGAGTCCCGGGTGAGGGAGGGGGAAGCGCCAAGGGTGCCAGGGGCCCCGTGGCCCCTACGATCACTCCGAGGACCTGGGGAAGCTGCTGCTCTGCCCCCACCGACCCAAGCACCCAGGGGAAGCAGACTCATGGACAACACCAGCACAGAGAGCAGGGGGGAGGGGTCCCAGAGAGACCCCCAGGCCACACCAGCCTCAGGAGATAGTGGGGAGGGGCAGCGGAGTCTGACCCACACCGGGACATCCCCCAAAAGGGCCGCACAGTGAATGTGGGGCCTCGGGGGCACGGGGAGGGCAGGGAAGGGGCTGGTGGGGGCAGGGGAAGGCAGGGGAGGGCGGGGGTGGGCGGGGGAGGGTAGGGGAGAGGGTGGTGGAGGTGGGGGGTGTTCCACTCTCACCCCCACTCAGGGCCTGGAGCGGGTGGTGAGGGGGAGAGGTGCAGGTGTGAAGGGGACTGGCGTGCGGGTGTCCTGGGGACAGTGTGAAGGTGCCATGGCGACAGGTGCTCCGGACCCTCCAGGACAGCTGGGCGGGGGCGCTTGGGGGCGGGAGGGACCTCAGGGCAGGTGAGGCCACAGCTGGTCTGCGCACGCCATCTAGTGGTCACCCCGGGAACTGCGGTCCACGCGTCCCTCTCCCCCACCCAGAGGGACTCTGAAGGGCCTGTGGGTCCCAGCCGGGCTCCCCCGAGATGGCCGAGCGCTCGAAGGGGTCGGAACAGGGGCGGTGCTCTCACGGTCACTCCCGAGCTGTCAGACAGACAGACGGATAGACAGGGGTGCTGGTCTTTGGCCCCGGTGTGTGAAGGGGCTGGGCCGGAGGTAGATGAGGGCACAGCTCCCGGGAACCCGCTGGCACCGCTCCCAGCCCCCACGGCCGTGCCTGGCTCTGGGGGCAGAGGGGCCTGCGGGTCTGCTGGTCACGAACACCGGGTCAGCAGCGCTCAGCAGATCCTCAGGGGCTGCAGGGGTGCAGGGGGAGGGTGTTTGCCTAGCACCCGGACAAGCCGGGGTCGACCCCCAGCACCCCACATGGTCCCCCGAGCCCCCTGGGAGGTAGCCCAGAGCCCACCACGTGTGGCCCCCAGACCAAAAAATAAGAGAGAAAGAGAAGTCAAAGTGCTGAAACTCAGGACTACCCCTCCCCCACCTACCCCATGCGTGTTCTCGGCCCTCGGGAGCTCACCCACAGTGCGGGCCGGGCTAGTCTCCACAGAGAGACTGTCTCTGCCTCCAGGCCCCTGTGGGTGTAGGCCCCGTGAGACGCACCCCTCACACTGTGGCTTTTGTCATTCAGGGCTCATCACCCCGGGAGCCGCTGTCGGGCAGGGGTGATGGATGGGCTACGTGGGCGACTCCGCGTGCGCGCACACCATAAATATTAATGGCACAGAAAGGCCCGAGGGACCCGGCGTGTCCAGCCCGACCGGCCGCGACCCCGCCCCTCGCTCCTCTGAGCGACGGGCCGGGTGCGCCCAGCACAAGCGCAGGTGGATGGGGCCGTGTCCGACTGGACGGTCCTTCCTGGGCCCTGCCTGCAGGCAGCCTGCTCTGGGCTCGGACACCTCATGTTCGGGAATGCACAGTGTGTCACTATAGGAACAGGCCTGCCAGCCAGGAAGGCTATGGGCAGCGTGGACCTGTGACTCCCACTGGACCAGAGCCAGGCCTGGGTAATGCAGTGGCAGCTGGACAGCATGTGGGAGCGAGGGCCAGGCTGGACGTGGGCGTGAGTGAGGGCCACAGTGCCTGCCGTCCAGGGAAAGGAGCCCTCCCAGAGCTCTCGGTGAATGGCCTGAGTAGACGCCCAGGAGAGCCGAAAAGCCACCGATGGTTCCTGCCACAGCTGAGCTCCTGCAGATTCTCTTTCCTCCATTTCCTGCCTCTTGGGAGGAGGCTGAATGTCCCCACACTGCCCTGGTCAGGAGCCCTCCTTGCTTGGGTTTACTCACGTCCCCCTGGCCCGGCAGGATGGGCCGTTCCCCAGAGCGCTTGCCACCCAGCCAGCCTCCCTGAGAGCTGGCACCCTCCCGACATCTTCTGTGCATGCTTATTTAGTTACAGGGTTTGTGGCTCTTGTTTGGAAACATCCAGAGACACGGGCGGAAAGTCACAGAAGTAGGACAGCGAGTCCCCAAGGCCCCCCTCACTCGGCACCTTCAGGGCTGCCTGCAAGCTGGAATGGACAATGATGACTGCAGCCAGGCCACCACCGTGTCACCTGCATTCCCCGTGTGCATGTGCTAGTGTGTGTGTGTGTCTGTGTGGACGTGTGTGCATGCATGTGTGCACATGTACGTGTGCATGTGTGCTTGTGTGTATGCATGTGTGTGTGTGTGTGCATGTGTACATGTGTGTTTGTGTGCATGCATATGCATCTGCATGTGCGTGCATGTGTATGTGAGTTATGCATGTGTGTGCATGTGCGTATATGTGTATGCATGTGTTTCCTCTGCTCTGTAGACCCAGATACCAGCCGTGGTGCATGCAGGATCCTGACGTCCTGATGTCTCTGCCGCTCTGTGCAAATGGGGTTTTAGACCATGAGTGTTTGTTTGATGGGGCCCCATGTCCTTCCTGCCCACCTGACCGGTTGCTTCGTGGCTCCATCCTTGTAGCCAGCTGGGCAGTGTCCAGCCTGTGGACACCCAGGCTACTTTGGCCAGCATTGGCTTGAGGCCACCTGCATTGCCCACAGACTGCGGCTCTGCGTGAGCATCGTCTGTGAGACAGGCTCCGTCCCTGGGACAGAGGGAGGGTCCCTGTCCTGCCAGGGGCTGCCTCTCTTCAGGAGCAGCCGCGAGGGCAAAGGGCTGGCTCCTTCCCTCAGCCAGCTCTTCTCCCACGCGTGCTCGTGTGAGCGTGTCTGCAGGCATGTCCATGTGCGCGTGTGGGAGGGGCTCAGACATGTAATGGAATATCCCCTAGGAATAGCCCCCCCCGCCTCCCCCCCCCCCCGTGGAGGAGGCATGAGGGCAAAGTGGAACCAGCCCACCTGTCCGGCCACAAGAAAATCTATCCATGAAAGGTGACCCCATGCCCCAGACCAGTCCATGAGGGCGAGCAGGTGCTGGCCAGGACGACCAGCCTGGACGCAGAGCGAAGGACACAGGTCTCGTGAGCCAGAGAGCTGAGCAGCAGCCCGTGGGCCCGGGCGTCTGGGTAGGGATGGGAGAAAGGAGTGAAGGAAAGCAGGAAGGGCCTCGGGGATCCCTGCGCTGCTTTCTAAAATAGCCAAAGAATTCAAAATATTAGGAAAGTCTGCGGGTGGGCATGTAGGTGTTATGTGTATCTGTGTGTGTAAGTGTGCCTGTGTGTGCATATGTGCATGCATACACATGTGTGTGCACGCATGTATGTGCACGTGCGCGCGCGTGTGTGCATGTGCTCATGTGTGTGGGTGCATGCGTGCTTGTGTGTGCGTGCATGCGTATGTGTGCGTGTGTATGTGTGCGTACTTGTGTGTGCATGTGTGTGCGTGTACCCACATGTGCGGGTGCATGTATGTGCATGCACGCGCATGCATGTGCATGTGCCCAGGTATGTGTGCAGGTGCATGCATGTGTGTGCATGCATGTGTGTGTGCGTGCATGCATGCATAGGAGTGTGCCTGTGTGTGCATGTGCCTGTGTATGTGACTTTCCACGCATTTCTATCCCCTGGCACTTGGTTTTTCTGGAAGACACATCACCAGACCTCTCTGCTGGAGGCAGCTGCTTGCTCTCCTACATCCTCCTGCATCTTCTCGCTGTTCTGACAAGTTTCCTTTGGGTGCCCCCGTGGGCCGCCCCCGCCCCGCCACCCCTGGAGGATGATCTCGTGCTTCCTTCCCTCTCTATCTTTCTCTTACTTACTCGCTGGAAAATGGAAAGCACCTTGCTGACTGGTATGAGTGACCTTATTTTTGCTTTGCCAAGACTTTCCCTGGGCTGAAACAATAAATCTTGATAATGAACAAGCACATCGCGCACTCACACGTCCCCATCTGCCAGACCCACAGCGATTCCTCACGCTAACGACTCACGCAACTTGCAGCTAAGTTGATTTTATCAGCCGCAGCTTCACTGCGCCGGGCACGCCCACACAGCAGCTGCAGTTATTTGTGTCTTGCCTGTCTGCCTGCCTGTCTGACTGTCTGCCTGCCTGTCTGTCTGTCTGTCTGTCTGGAAGCATCCCAAGCCCTTCCGGAAATGGTGGCTCGAAAGTGACTGAAAACAAACTCTTTCCATGCAATTTTTGCAAGTCACCTTCTTTTGTGGATCCCCTTATACTTAAGTCTCTCTAAAGCACGAGGAAACTTTGACCTGAGCAACAAAATATCCAGTGGCAGGGTCCCAGGCTGGGCTGGCTCCCCCGGGGGTAAAACCCGGGTGAAGACTCAGGCTCTGTGGATTTGTCGGAGAGGCAGGGGGTATTTATTTTTGTTTTCATTTGCACAATATACCTGATATTTGAACAAAAGTAATACAGGATTCAAAAGTCACATCGTTAAAAGACCATCAAGATTCTTCCACCACTGCCGGGTTCCTGCGACCCCCAGGGTAGCAGCAGGTTTCCGGGGGACCCACACACCCTTGGCCAGTCTGCGGCAGAACCACCCGGGAGCTGCTGCCTCGTTCTCCTGCAGCTGTGCTTGCTGCTGGTCCTGCTTCCAGAACATTCTCTGGCCCAAAGGAAGGGGGAGCGTGGTCATTCTCCTCTGAGGGCCGAGTGCTCTAGTCACGGGGCCCAGGTGACCTGGGGGGGTGGGTGAGGGCAGCCCTCCTGCCCCCGTGAGCTCCTCAGCCCCCAGCACAGGGACGCTGCAAGGGCAGGTGGCCTGGAGGGACACAATGACACCATGGCCGGGACCAGAGACCAGTGACGGGGTCACTCCCACGTTGCTTTCGGCCACACCAAGACTTTTTCCCATCCTAGATTTGATCATGCTTCTCTGCAGTCACTGGTCCGAGTCCACTGCAAAGGACACTGACCCCCACAGGCACCTCAGGGCCATCCAAGCCGGGGCCAGAGGCGCCCTACCCATTGTCCAAGCCCCCATCAGGAAAGACGACTAGACACTGACCTTTGGGGGGAACGGAACACTTGGTGGCCCGCAGTTCCCAAGCCCAGGGGGCTGGTACTCCCCATCCGGGGAACCCTGACATGGAACATTCTTGTCCCTGGAAGCTTCCCTGCTATGCCCATGTGTGGCCTGCGGGGCCTGGCCAGGGTGAAGAAAACCACCCTTGGTGCATTGGTGACGGGTCTCTCCACGCTGGCCTCACACAGGCGGCCTCACATGGGCCTGGCTGTTCTGGGCCAGCCCGCGCATCCATCCGTGACTCCGTTTAGAGCAGGACTCGGGGAGACTCGCTCGTCCTCTGCTTAGCATCCGGGCATTGGGGGATTCTGGTTTCGGCCTCCAGGACAACCGTGTGGAGCCTCTTGTGACATCTGCAGTCATGTGCCCGCTTGCGGGGATCACGAGGGAAGCCAGGGCCTGCCTCTGGGAGGAGCCGCCTCGTCCCCAGTGGCTGCAGAGTTTGCCAACCCTGGGCCGCGTGGGCCCCGCCAGTCCTGGACAGCCCCGAGGCAGCCAGGCTTGGCCTTGCCTCCCGGCCTCTGACCTGGACACTGTTACCTCCCCGCCCTCTGGTCACTAGGCTGGTGCCTGGCACTGGGGTGTTGGGAACGCGGTCTAGCTCCCCGTCAGCAGGCTAGCTGGATGGAACAGCTCGGACGATGGCTTGGGTCGGATGCGGATTCTCTCCATCTCCCTGTCGCCTGGTAGAAGCATGTCCCATGTGCTACGCGGGTTTCTCTGTCCGGGTTTCTCTGCTCCAGTCCTGGTGTCTTGATCGCAAGGGTCTCCTGGGAACCTGGGAGGCGATTGCTTGGCTCTGCGGCTTTTGTTTGTCTATATTTTCATTATTCCTTCTATTCTAGACCTTTCGCTTCTGATCACTGACTCTACCTTCTGCTCAGTCCCCTCAGCCTGCAGGCGCTTGCCTGTGCATGTGGTCCTTTGTATGTAATCGCATGTATAAGTGCAGGCGTGTGTCTGTGCTGTTGGGCGAGGGTGACTGAGCAGCTTCTCCCATCCCCAGACGAGTCTCAGTGGCCTGACTTGCAGGTAGCTGGCCTGACAACAGACACAGCTTGAGGGAATGAGGACACTCTTCTCAAGCTCGCCAGGATCGATGACGAGGGCCAGCTGTCCCTGAGGTGGCCAGTCTTTCACCTCGATTCAGTTCCCACCCAGGTTCCCAATACCCCAAGGTGTCAGTGGTATTTTTCAAGCCTGAGACCAAAATATGTACATAAATAAGAACAAAGGAAGGAGAACCCATTGTCCAAGAGAAAAATCACAGTCTATTGACTAAAGATAGATCAATTCTCCATCATCCGGTAGCCGTGCGGTGAAAACACTCTGACATCTGAAGACCAGTACCAACGGGACCACTCGCATAAATCATGAAACACAATCGACTTTTTAAGAGAAGCCAAGATATAGAGAGAACTCCCAAAGGCAGCCACAAGAAAACAATTTGAAAATGGACCAAGGACTTGAATAAATGTCTTTGCCAAGAAGAAAGATTCCAAAAAGCTCCTGGGCAGAGCCTTCAGCATCACCGTCCTCATGGACCTGCAGGGAAACGGCAGGGATACGCTGCCTGCCTGTTAGCGCGACCACTAACAATGGAGAAAGAAACGGAAACAGAAACGTTAGTGAGCGTGTGAGATGCTGGAGTTGCTCTTGGTGATGCTGAATCTGTGCCATTGGGTGAAGAACAGGCAGCCAATGTTTCCTGAATCGATTCAGGACGAGACCCAGTCTGAGCCAGGGGCTTCACTGCCAGGGACGGGCACAAATGGAACGCAAGTAGCACCTCAGACGTGTGTGTGTGTGTGTGTCTGTCTGTGTATGTGCGTGTGTGTATCTGTGTGTATGTGTGCATGTGTGTGCATGTGTGTCTGTATCTGTGTATGTATGTGTCTGTGTGTGTGCGTGCATGTGTG
>JAOXYA010005525.1:0-14346 GCA_028565675.1 Sorex palustris | reverse complement strand
CTCCATTGGAGATTTTGTTGTTACTGTATTTGGCATATCGAATACATCACGGGTGGCTTGCCAGGCTCTGCCGTGCGAGCGAGATACTCTCGGTAGCTTGCTGGGCTCTCCAAGAGGGGTGGAGGAATCGAACTCGGATTGGATGGGAAAAACAAAATTAAACTTGCTTAACTAAGGATTTTCTGAATATACTTGGATCATTTTTGCCTATGACAGTAGTTAATATCTCCTAGGGCTGCCAGTAGATGGGCAATGCTGAGACAAGCAGGTGACCTTTGTGGGGTGCGTTCTATGTACCTCATCGTGCTCTAAGCACCTTATGGAAATGAAGCATTTTTAAAGTGGTTTTTGTGTGTGGAGGGGGGTGGGTAGGATGGGGGTTCCTAGTCAGTGCTCAATGGTCCTGGGGGTCACTTCCAGCAATTCTCAACCCATCAGGCTAGCAACTCAGTATTCAGCCTGAGAGTGTGGTGCTGCACAGCCTGGTACCACCAGATTCCAGGATCACCATTGATGATTCTCAGGAGACCATGGGTGCCAAGACTGAACCCTGGTCGGTCACTATACTGCCTCCTGGTCCCCAAACAAAGAGTTTTTTACAGCTCGTGTACTGGAGCACAAAGCCTGTAGTGAAAAAGGCTTGGGATTCACTTTCGGCCACACCTCTTAGTGGTTACATAACTTCGGATATTACTTAATCACTGTCAGTGTCTTCCGAGCAAAATGGGGAAAATAAGAAGAGCCTGGGGGAAAAAAAGTGTGGTAAAACATATTCAAATATAGTAGAATAACATGGGAAATGCCCAAGCTTGTGTTCAGAGGTAGTTCCAGACCAGGCATGGGTGCTGGGGCTCAAGCCTGATGCGTTGGCTGCATTTGCAAGGCAAGAGCCTGAATTCTTTCTGGCTGATCCTTAGGTGTTGTTGTTGTTGTTGTTGTTGTTGTTGTTTTTAACTACACCAAGATTAAAATATTACAGAAGTACTATCAATTAGGTTTATGATAAAAACAGGAGCGAAAAGGCAGGTGGAGGTGGGGGTTGAGGGTTTGTGGGAGAGAAACTGGGGACATTATGGTGGTGGGAATGGACACTGGTGAAATGATGACTGAAACCCAATGAAGAAAAACTTTGCAACTGTGTCTCACCATAATTAAACAAAAATAAAAAACCAAACTAAAACAAAAAAGGGGCTAATTTTTTTTAGTCTTTACAAAATATCCCTTTGAATTTCATGATTGTGTGTAATAAGATAGCTTTATTTTCCCCAAATATCCCAATACATTACTATGGTTTCTCTGAAAGGTATCTGATTCTTTTTTTCCCCAGAACCTTAGGAACACTCTCATTTTAGGAAACATGCCATATTGTGGAGCACACAGAAAACTGCTCAATTGACTGGTTTTGTTTTTTTTTTTCTTCCCAATCTGGTGTCTAAGCATGTAAGGAGCCTGCCATTGCAAATGTCGACTGGGGGTCAACTCTAGTTACTACTTTCTCACCTCATCTTCCACCTGGGACATCCAGGCCTTTGAGTCCTGGACCAGTGAGGCCGTGGACACTGCCAGCTTCAGGGACAGGGGCAGATGGGCCTCAAGGAGCAGGTTCAGAATGTCCATATCGTTCCTGTCGTCAGTGGCACACCATTCACTTCCAGAACCACACCTCCCTCTTGTAGGCCTGCTTGGGCCACAGTCCCTGTTGGGTCACATGGCTGTGGGGGAGTGGGATGGGGGAACAGACGACATACATCATCCTGGGTAACTGAGCTCTGAACTGAGGGTTGGGGGGAACACAGGGCGAAATGAAAGGGCAAAAAAAAATAGTTCCATTAGTTAGCAAGAGATTTTGCAGTCCCTAATAATAGGTCATCTTTGTAGAGCACTTGCCATGTACAAAACCCTGTTCTCAAAGTTCTGCTTATGAAAATATAATTCATGTAATTCCTAACCTCAGAAGATAGGGAGGTAGGGAGCATTATTTTTCTCAGGTGTAGGTTTGAATTAAGTACAAGTTATTAACTTGCTCAGTCTGACAGTGCTGAGGCTGCAGGACTGGAATTCTTACCCAGATAACTCAGCTTCACGTGTGCAAATTTGACCTGACCGCAGCACAGTAAATCTTTAATTAATGTCTTTGCATTCTTAGAAATTGCCACTGCTACAGCCAAATTAATAACAAAAGCAAGTCCTTAAATAATGTCCGTTTGAAAAATATCTAGCTAAATTGCTTTTTCTCATCAAGAGGGTAACTAAACAATGTTATTCCAGGATCTGTTTAGCTAGTTTGAATCCCTTTTGGTAAGTGAGAAACACTGGGCCAAGCAGAAAAGGAAAGATAGGACCTTTTCCCTTCCTAGAAGAGAAGGGTTATGTGGGGTGTGTAGTTTGTGGAGGGTAACCTTCACAGTAGTTTACTTCCCACTCCTCACTGCTTCTCCCCCTCATGCTAAAAGCTCATTGCCCCAAACTACCACTTTCTCCCTTCTCTTCAGATGCTTCCATGAATTTATGTATTCTCCTCCAGCTTTGATATTTTTCTCCTCTTGTCTCACTGGTCTGATTGATATTGACTTTTTCTTTGGGGCTCCGGTCAAGCAGCTATTTCATTTGGAACTTTCCCCAACCTTCTAGGAATATGTAAGCCCCTGAGCACCCAAGCAGCCTGCACTTTCCTGAGAACTTATCCCAGGGTAATGTTAAGTACCCAGTGATGTGCTACACATCATGCTTCAGGAAAGAGAGTTGGAGGTGTTGTTCTCTCAATTAGTGACTATTACCACCCCCGCCTGCATGGTTCTTCATAGGTCCAGCTGGTCATTTCTGACCTACTCTTTCCTACTTCCTAGTGCACACATTGGAAAATTAGATCAAGCCTCTCATGTTGGGAGAAAAAAGGATGGGTGGGCTTCTACTCAGGCTCTGCCTCTCTTGTCCTTTTCTATTCTCATGCACCACATTATTTTCTGGGGCTCTCCATTAGCGCTTACCTACTATTTTAATCATATCTCCTGTTCTGATGTGTGAGACATGAGAATACTCTTGATGAGAATATTCAGGATGAGACTTGGCCCAGACTCTCAGAAAAGTCCCTATCGTGACATGACCAGACCCAGGAAGACCATGTGGGCAGGACTCTCACCACCACTATGGTTTTCTGGCAAGTATCCTGGCCCTTTATGGGTAGGACATCTGAGAGATGGAAGCAGCGCTGCTCTAGCAGCAGATATTATTTTGCTGCTGTCTTTGTGAAGTGAGAAACAGAGGCAGATATAAACCACTAAATGCAGAGCAAGTTGAAACTGAGTTGAGTTGGGGCCCAAGACAACTAGAGAGAACGCCGTTTCATTTCTCTGCCCTCTTGCTTCTATTTTGCTTATGTTATAACTGTATGTGATAAACTCAAGTCTTCTCCCCCACCTCTGATATTTTTTTGCATCCCCTTTTCCAAAAACAATTTTACAAACCAGAATATATTACTCCACATTTAGAATGTTTTGTAACTATTTTGTCAGTTGAAACCCAAGAAATTTCATATATGGTTATTTAAATTTCTGGAAGAGAATTTCTGGAATTGAATCACTGAGTTATTCATGCAACCAGTATAATTTTACATACACATTTTGCTGACTGTGGGGAATCTGAGCTTGTCTGGGACAAGGCTCTTGCTTTCATGGAACTCAACAAACAAGCATCTAGGCACTGAAATAAACGTTCACCATCTAGATTCTAATTTGTCTGATATTGTGGGAAATGTTGATTCAGTTTTGGAGATGGAGGAACTGAGGCTGCAGCAGGTCATTAAACCAGTACTGTCAAGTAGAATATTCTGGCTTGTTAGACATGTTCAATACCTATTTTGTCTTATACTAGAATGACTATTGTGGTTATTCAAGCTTTAAATTTTAGCTAACTACAAAGCTAAAAATTTAAATTTTATTTAATAGCTACCTATAGATAGTGGTTATAGAAATTGGACAATATAGGTCTCAATAATAGTATACCAGAAAAATAAAAACAGGAACTGGAATGGTAGTACAGTGGGTAGGGCACTTGCCTTGCACACAATCAACCAGGGTTTGATCCGTGTCATCCCATATGGTCTCCCAAGCACTACCAGGAGTGACCTGGGAGCATAGGGCCAGGAGTAAACAGAATTGCTGGGTGTGTCGCATTTAAAACAAAACCACCACTACCACCACCACCACCAAAAAAGAAAGGTAAAAACAGAAGAAATGTGGGTTCCAAGAGGCAGGTTAAAGTATCAATACTGTAGAGAGAGCACTGAAGCTCTAATGAGCTCCAGAACTCCTGTTAAGTATTTGACATATCAAATACTCTTCTAATTGAACAGCTTCAGAATAAAATTATGGCCCTACCACTTAGCTAACCCATGATTTTCTAATTCGTGTGTCTTTCAGACCCATCTTCTCCCACGACCTTTCTCATTCAAGGTCCTGCTTCTCATAATGCCAAGCTCTCCTGCTTCTTTATACAGCTTCTAGAACAATCCTTCCCAAGCATCAGTAGCTATATTTAGGCAAAAGTTTCAAGATTTCAACATGGCCTATCAGGTTTATCTTCCACCTTAGTTCTGTATTTTACTTCTCTTATTCCATTCTGTCAATTGCAATCCTATTTGCCATGTTGTTCATCAGGTAATACTGACACTACTAAAAGTAGATGGCAAATACAATTGTGTGTGTGTGTGTGAGTGCAAAATTTACTACACCATTATCACATACTTTTAATAAAATTTGAGGGAGCTCCCAAAGGTACTATGCAGGTGTACTAAAAATAAATGTATTCATTTCAGTGTGAGGCTTAACTTAGTCTAATATACATTTCAGTTAGATGAAAAACCTTCAAAGAGACTCGGGTCATTCACATTATTTTAACTGGGTTAGTGTGGCTCATATAAGTGACGAGGGAAAACTGAGCTTATTTTAGCACCATCATATTCATGCAAACTAGTTCATCACAGACTCCAATTAGGGTGAATATTTGGAGCCAAAATTTAAGGTATCTGAAGGTCAGAATAGTAGGTAAATTATGCCAAGGGATTGAACCCCAGTGGGTGCTTGCAAGGCAAATGCCATACACTCTATCTTTTGGCCCTAGAACCAATTTTAAAAGTACATGATTCTAGCATGAGGATTGACTTTAATTCCTTGTACAAAGGAAGAATGAGAACCCTCAAAAAGTTTTCTGTGCACTGCACAAGTAATTGCCAGATGCTGGGAGTTCCAGTGGCACTTGAGGGCAGCCCAGATGGTCTGAAATGTCTAGTCCAACTTCATGGTTTACAGGATGCCCTTAGCCTTAATACCAACACCTTCCAGTCCTTCATTCAAGTTCTCTAAGAAAAATCAGCTACAAAAACTGCTTAAAACAAACTGGTTTAGACTAAAGACTATTTTTAAGGTATTGGTCATTTTAAAGATGGGGTCAAGATGGGTACAGTGGGAGTGCTTTTCTTCCATGTGTGAAGCTCTGGATTTGACCCCCCAGAAAATATATATCATATTCATAAACATGGGCTGGAGCGGTAGCATAGTGGTAAGGCGTTTGCCTTGCACGCGTTGAACTTGGCCAACCTGATTTCGATTCCTCCGCCCCTCTCGAAGAGCCTGACAATCTACTGAGAGTATCTTGCCCACATGGCAGAGCCTGGCAAGCTATCCGTGATGTATTCAATATGCCAAACACAGTAACAACAAGTATCCCAATGGAGACGTTACCGGGCCCGCTTGAGCAAATCGATGAACAACAGGAGAACAGTGCTACAGTGCTATTCATATACATATTAAAAAGAAGGGTGAATTTGAGTTCATTTCCCTCTTGGTTGTCAGTATGCATAAAGATCTCATGGGAAAAAAATTGAAAATGGAACTACCTAGGTCCCTGAACCAGAAGTTCTGATTCAGAAAGGGAACAATGCTGGTGGTGAGGTTGGGGGATGGGACAGTTATTTCAAATTTTCAAAAGTGCTGAAGCCCATTCTACTGTAGCTGTTTTACAGACTACAGTGGAAGGAACTGTGCCTAGTAAAATGATGGTCGAAAGGAGATTTTATAACACGTATCAGGTGAGTTATTTTGAGAGGATAAAAACGAACTTCAAATAATGACAAACCTGGTTCTACTGAGTAACTCAGGAGAAAAACCTACTTTTAATTTCTAGAAAGAACATAGAATAAATTAAAAACTAATTTTCTAGGCTAATTTGGGGGCCATATAAAAATGTGATCACATTGTTTATAAAATTATCTAAAGTAGTTAGTTGCCAAGGTTTTGAGGTAAGTTATACAATGCAGTGAAGTCTGAAACATTTTGTAATGCTGTACTTGTAGGAGAATAAAAAAACGTTAAAATAAAACATACAGTTCAAATGTTTTAACTAAAACAACATTTTAAGAGTTTTCTTCCACAAAGGGTGTACTTAAGTCAACAAAATTGTGGAATACTTAAATAATTTTAAGAGTAAATTAAAATCTGAAAATTTGACAGCAAAGTTATACAGATATTTTGGTGAAATTACACTAAAAAATTCTAAATGAGTATGCAAAAAAATTTAGAATATCTCTTTTCTCTATATACTCACTGACTACGGATAGTTTAAATTTTCCTGATTTTTAAATAAATTCCTAAAGAATTTCCACTTTGGTTAATAAGTCCAATTAATAGAAAGAGAAATTTCTCATTTGCAGGAAATACTTTTAGACTGTGAGAATTGGGATTTTACTTTAACCTTTCTGCATCAGAATGATGCCTTAAGTTTTATCAGCTCACTGGGGTGACTTTAAAAGTAAATGTGTATATTTCATGATTTGAAAGCAAACTAATAATACTGATACGCAGAGAAATTTGTTCAATATCACAAAGAAATTTGTGAAATTAGTGAGCTCCCTTCCTAAAGCAAAAACTGCCTGTGTTCTGACTGAACAATAAAATTTTATATAAAATTAATTAATATCTGTCTCAACTTTAATTTACATATTCATATTCCAATAAATGGAAAATAATATAAGTACAATGAGTTAACTAACAATATAAGTAAAATGAGTTAACTTTGGTTCTGGTTTATACTCTCTGGGAACTCACCTCCCCGAGCTCGGGGAGGGCTCTGTTAGGGCTGCTAATGACCCTAGAGCGATAGCACAGCAGTAGGGTGTTTGCCTTACAAGCGGCGAACATGGCCGACCCAAGTTCGATTCCTCCGCCCCTCTTGGAGAGCCCGGCAAGCTACCGAGAGTATCTCGCCCGCAGGGCAGAGCCCGGCTAGCTCCCCATGACGTACTCGATATGCCAAACACAGTAACAACAAGTCTCATGATGGAGACGTTACTGGGCCTGCTTGAACAAATCGATGAACAACAGGAGGACTGTGATCTGTGACCTGGTTTATATGTTGTTAACAGTTTTTGCCTTAAATATGGAATTTAAGTCAAAATTCTTTTCTGCAGAGAGAGAGACAGAGAGAGGGAACAAACCCAAGGTGGCTCAGAGGCCACAAGGAATCATAGACTTGAGGACTATGAGAGATAATAGAACAGTTAAGACACACTTGCCTTGCATACAGCTGACCCAGGTTCGATCCCTGGTATCACATATTGTCCACTGAGCCGCTCTAGGAGTCATGCCTGAGCACAGAACCAGGAATAAGCCCTGAGCACGCTCAAGTGTGACACAAACACCCCCCCCCCTCCCCACAATGGATTTGAAGAGGAATCAGTTGAAGATAAAATAGAAGCCTAAAGAAACTGTCAGAACAGAGATGGAGCACCACACATACTAGGGTCCTGGGGATAGGCAGGGGTCCAGGGCCCACAGTAGAATGAAGCAGGGATAGGGCTAGCAGGTGCCAGGGGGAGGGGCGTGGTGAGGAGTGTGGGTTATACTTTTACCCAACAGGAGAGCTAATATTCTGGACAACAAAATCCCTGCCCTGAACACTCTCCAATGAAAAGCAATTGTGTAAGTTCTCACTTTATTAAAAATAAAGAACATGCTCTATCTATGGATCAATAAGTGTTCACAGGGGTTGCTGCAAGCTTTCTTATCAAGTTCACAGTCAGGTGAAAAAGAAAGTTTCCAGTTTACAGAAGCACAGAAACAAGCTTGAAAAAATACCCGCTTTTATCAAAGTCACATCTGCCTTTTTTTCTTTCTTTTTTTCTTTCTTTTTATTTTTTATCACTAGACTCATCGATGAAAAAGTCTGTCGGTAACATCAGAACTTGAGACTGCTTTTCTTCAGATTCACATTACCTTTAAAGACCAACAAAAAACAAGGTAGAGGAAAAGTACCATAAGTTTTATGACAGCTCCCAGGCTGTCTTTTGCACTGGTCTAATTTCTTTGAAGGACTGTATGAACATGGTCTAATTTTGAAGATTAGCTAGTTAACACATTAGATGTTGCTGAAGAAATATAAAAGATACTACTCAGATGAGTTATCCATCTGTGGAGTAACTAGGAGGGTATTTGGTTGTTATTGGGATCTAATTATATTTAGAGCATAGAAGGTCATGTTTTCAATTCTGCACTCTGATTATCCTCTAGTTCCCTGGTCAATTTTGGGGAAAGGAGTGCTCTTTGGGGACTTTCTAAGGGAAGAGTCACGGACAGCAAGACCATAGTGGTTCTACCTGTAACACAGAGTTATTCAGATAAGTCTATTGATACTAATACTTTTATTTTTTTCTTTGTCTGAGTATTATCCACTGTGGTAAGTTTGAATTTTTATGTAATGAACAGTCATCACATATGACATGACATATGACATGTGAAGAACACTATTCTTACTACTATAAGAACACTAAGAACACTATCATGAGCCAAACAGGAGATCACTGCAGGGCAGAGGGAAGAAAAACAATGAAAAGGTGAATAGAGAATAGAAAAAAAGGAAGAAAGCAAAAAGAGAGCAAGAGTGACAAGAGTCCTCGGTTACAGATGTCTAGTTGGGGAGACACTGTGCCTCTCTGGGTTGAAGCTCAGGGACAGCTGGTGTGGATGGTTGAACCACAGATGGTTGTAGCAGTGAACAAGCTACATACTTTGAAGGGATCTGTTCAGACAACATTCAGAAACACCTACACTATTGCCTGGTCTAACAACTAAAGGCTTAAGCCTAAAACAGCAAAGAAATGTTAGGGCTCTGAGGCCAGTCACCCAGATGTTAAGTATTTTAATAGCACCTTTGGACTTTCCTTAAGTTAGAAAATGTTAATATTGATCCTAGGATACTACCTGTTTACCTAATAGGTCCCGTGCTCATTTCCATGTTTTGAAGAGATCATTGACTGCGTGTCCCTTCCCAGCGTGGTAGCATTTCTTTGGAATAGTTTCGAAGTATCTGCAGGTCACACACACCTAGGCCTTCATATACTAATGAAGGCCCTGGCTCACAGTCGGGAGGATGGCTCCTCTCAGCACGATGAAGAGCCAGTGGAGCCACAAAATTTCTGCTTGAGGGAACATAAGTGCCCCTTTGATATTCTAACTCAGGGAGAACACCATGAAACAAAACCAGTGGCAACAGAGTTTTGTTTGTTTGTTTGTTTTGTTTTTTAAATGAGCCACCATGAGATACGATTACAGACTCACAAACTTTTGTGATTACGTTTCAGTCATACAATGATCAAGCACCCATCCCTCCACTAGTGCCCATTCTCCACCACCAATGTTCCCAGTATCCCTCCCACCACTCCACCCCATTCCCCCACTGCCTCTGTGGCAAGCACATTCCTTCTTACTCTCTCTCTCCTTTTGGGTGCTATGCTTTGCCATACAGGTACTAAGTGGCCATCATGTTTGGTCCATAGTATACTTTCAGTGGGCTGGAGTGATAGCAGAGTGGGTAGGGTGTTTGTCTTGCACGTGGCCGACCTGGGCCAACCCGGGTTAGATTCCTCCGCCCCTCTCGGAGAGCCCAGCGAGCTACCAAGAGTATCCCACCTGCATGGCAGGGCCTACCAAGCTCCCCGTAGCATCTTCGATATGCCAAAAACAGTAACAACAAGCTTCACAATGGGTACGTTAGTGGTGCCTGCTTGAGCAAATAGATGAACAATGGGAAGACAGTGCTACAGTGATAATTTTTATTAGTGAATCACTGTGGGGTACAGATACAGACTTAGAAACTTTCATGCTTCAATTTCAGTCATACAATGGTCGAGTACCCATCCCTCCACCGATGCCCATTTTCCACTACCAATGGTCCCAGCATCCCTCCCAGTACCCCCACCCTGTCCTCTCTACTCCACCCTGCCTCTGCGGCAGGGCATTACCTTTTGTTCTCTCTCTCCTTTTGGGTGTTGTGGTTTGCAGTAAAGGTATTAAGTGGGCATCATGCTTGGTCTATAGTTTACTTTCAGTCCGCATCTCCCATCCTGAGCGGACCCTCCTAGTCCCCTTGGTAGTCCCTTTTCTATCTGAGCAAACTTTTCCCCCAGCATGCGAGGCCAAGCCAACAGAGTTTTAAGGGGCCTGAATGCGGCTCTTCAGATTCCACTAGGTATGGAGTGATGGCACACAGGTGTTGAGATCTCAGAGTTGAGGAGGCGCTCTGGGTCCCCACCATGGGGCAGGGTGGCCCCATGCCATATCCTCCCCAGACCAGCCTGTGTGGCCCACTGAACATTATGGATGAAGACCTCCTTGAGCACCAAAAGTCTTGAGACCAAAGGTGGGGGCATACGGCCTGTGAAGTGCTGCTGGACTGGGGGGCAGCAGCCTGCCCAGAGTACCCACACTGTGTACTGCAGCAGTCCTGGGCCCAGTCCTGGTCCCTGTGGGGTCCACTGCTGTGACCACTACTGGGGCCCCAGAGGCACAGCGCTGCCTGTAGGTCAACCTGGACTCACAGCACGAGTGCATCTGCAGCCTGATGGTGCCCTCAGGCTTCCTGATACCCCTAAATCGCCCTTGTGCCTCTGGACAGATTTCAACAACTCAGAATCAAGTTTCCTGAGAAAGTAAACCACCAAAAGTTGGTATGTGGGAGCCACACCCACAAAACAACCTCAGCTCAGTCGTACAAACTCATTTATCAGGCTTGCTTCAGAGACCAATAAATAAATCTTGAAAGATATCAGAAGCCACAGTTAATCTTGGACCCTTGCAAGATTATAAAAACAGGTTACATAGGAGGGGGGGTGGGTTTGCCAGTGCATGCCCAAGCAGAGCCCCTGGCAGCCACTTTCTTCCCTGATCCAGCCCTAATTGACTACCTTACCTTGCAACAGTTCCCCAGGCTGGACTCCACCATTTTGGGATGGACTTTGCCAAGATATTAATCTGCTGAAAATTTAGGTACATGGGTTCTGTGACTGAAATCTCCAGGCTCTCTCAGGGTTGGGATGGGCTACCTCCCCCAGCACCCTGTACCTCCAGAAGCCCTGGCCATTATGATCACAACCCAAAGCTGCACCCTCCCCACCCCAGTTGCAAACCATAATCATAAGAGGGAGAACAAGAAGAAAGGTGCCTGCCACGGAGACAGATGTGGGTGGGGTGGAGGGTTGGGACGAGGGTAGAGGGATGGAGGGAGAGTGTTGTATGACTGAAACCTAATCATGAATAACTTTGTGCTGATCACAGTGATTCATTTAAACAAACGAACAAGCAAACAAACAAACAACAACAACAACAACAACAAAACTGACCCTAGCCCTCCCCACCATCTCCCTTCCCTTTCCCTGCATCATAATGAGCAGTGCTTCTCAATGTGGTCTAGAAACAGCCTGCCATAGGTATACTGGATGGTATTGATTCTTGGGTTCCCACTCAGATTTCCTGAATTAGAAACCTTAGGGGATTTCTTATGTTATTTTAAGTTTAAGACCCTGTGTATGGTCTATAGTCTACTTTCAACATGCTTCTCCCAACTGTACCTCATGGTGTCTCACTAATAAAAATTAAAAAAAAAGTCTTGAAGTATGCAAAAATAAAAAGAATCCTTAGAAATAGAGAAATAAAAGTTTCATTAAGGAATACTTTCAGTTGAAATAAAAGTGATAGAATAAAAAAAAGACCCTTTGTGTGGCTAAGTCTCAAGATTGGTGTCCTACTGCTCTTTCTGAGTGTAAGACATCAGGGCTGGAAATAGTGCAGTAGGTAAGACACTTCTTCCCAAACATGCAGCCAAACCAGATTTGGTCCCTAAGCAGCATATATGGTTTCCTGAGCATTGCCAGGTGTGATTCCTGAACACAGAGCCAGGAGAAAGGCCTGAATACCTTTGGCTGTGATCCAAAACCCTCTTTGCACTCTCCAAAAGAATAGAAGATTTCCACATTAATGTCTAACCACTTTGACCATCTTTCTCACTAGAGGCCCATTTAATGTCACAACTTCTTAAGAAGACTGGTAAGGGATGTTAGTTTTTATGATTGTCCTTGTAATATTTTAACTGGGGAGGTAGAGAAACATGAAATTTTTAAATCCCACATCAGGTAGAAGCAAACTACTTTTTAGCAACCATAGTTTTTGATGACATCTTGGTTATTAGGCACTAAAATTAGACAAGAGGATAAAACAATCTGACTGTCACACCAATCTGGAGCAATTCTAGTCCCACACTCCTGAGTAGATCAATCAAACTCTCCTGCATGTGTTTTATTCATTGGTAGTTTGTTTTTAGAAATTCAATGGCTATTAACACCAAATTTCCTCCCTCAAGGCTATTCCTTCAGTAATTTAGATGTATAGGCAAATGAAAGAAACAGCAGAGTTTAAGGTTTGGACTGGGAGACAGCTGAACTATTCTGAATGAGAAAATAGAGAATGCTTTACTCCATTTTACTTTGCCATTGGGAAGCAGAGGTCAAAGGAATGAGGAAAGCGAGAAGAGGTCAAGCAACAAAACACCCAGTGCTTTGGAAGACTGATGGTTGCCAATATTCCACTTTAAGTTTCTAGTCACAAAACTATGCTGACTCCTCTCTGTTAGCACACAGACTGTGAGACTTGTCAAGAACACAAATGACTGCAATGAGCAGTTTGCATTGAAAACTCAGGGAAGGAGCCAAGTCTTGGTTGTGTGACGGATGTATGACACAGAGGTAGGGAGGCAACTCTTTGATCCAAGTTAGAGAAAGCAGGAACTGAAAGCCAGAGAGACCTTTAGAATCCAAGACACTTTACTCATTTTTTGTTTTCCCCATAGGGAACACTTAATTTTCCCATAAAATACAGACTGGTGGATAGGAATGAACTTCATCTAAATTCTTTAGGGAGACACCAATACATTTTTTTTTCACATAATAGCCTTTCCAATTTAAAATTATATTGATGTTTGCAATTCTTTATGCTCTTAATAATTTAAAATTTGGTGACTTCTTTAAATACCCTGCCTTTTTAAAATATGCTCAGCATATTTCATGAATTTTGCTTAAAGATTTCACTGACTGCAAGGAAAGATTTTTAGCGATGGTAGGATAGCACAGCAGGTAGGGAGTTTGCCTTGCACACGGCTGACCCAGGCAAGCGGAGTTCGATTCCTTCGTCCCTCTTGGAGAGCCGGGCAAGCTGCCAAGAGTATCTCACCCGCACGGCAAAGCCTGGCAAGCTACCCATGACGTATTCGATGTGCCAAACACAGTAACAACAAGTCTCAAAATGGAGATGTTACTGGGCTCACTCGAGTAAATTGATGAAAAACGGGAGGGCATTGCTACAGTGCTACAGGGAAGAAGGGAAAAGAAGATGAGAGTAAAGAACAAAATGGGGGAAAAGGAAGAGAAAGACGGTCAGGAGAGTGGTGGAGTGTCATCTGCTAGGCTGAGTGGCCTGGCTCATCAGCTAGAGACTGGATATTTGTATCCCCCAACCCAACTCGTTGATGGTGGCATGGAGATGGGGCATTTAGGAGCTTATGGCACCCTCCTGAATGGAACTAGAAGAGATCCCAAAGAGTGCCTCACCCCTTCCACCATACAAGGGCACAGTGAAGACAGTCATCTATGAAACAGGAAGTGGGCTCTCAGCAGACACCAAATCTGCGGGGACCTTGATCTTGGACTTCTCAACCTCCAGAACTGTGAAAATATATTTTTGTTGTTTAGAAGGCACCCAGTCTGTGGTATTTTTATAAAAGAAGCCCTAACAGATGCCTTAACCTTGCAGCAGCTCATCCAAATTAGATAACAACTTCATGTTAGTGGGAAAACCAAGAGTTTCTAACGGATTAGAGACTTAAACAAAGATCCTGAAATCCTGAAACCTGAGCTGGTTTGATCTGTCAGATCACAGTTCATTTCTCTACATTACCAGGAATTTGCAGCATTGGAGAAGTCAAAGAGGGACACTAGTGGGGGAGGCACTGGCCTTGGAAGGGACGGAC
>JAOXYA010005517.1:0-14346 GCA_028565675.1 Sorex palustris | reverse complement strand
TTGCCAGGCTCTGCCGTGCGGGCGAGATACTCTCGGTAGCTTGCCGGGCTCTCCGAGAGGGGCGGAGGAATTGAACCTGGGTCGGCCAGGTTGGCCTCATGCAAGGCAAATGCCTTACCCACTGTGCCATCACTCCAGCCCAACAGTTTGGGTAACATGGAGAAAATAGTATTATCATTTATTAGTTTGATGTTAAATTTACTGCACCCCACCACCCCTCACATGCCCAAGACTCTCCTGTCTCCTCGATTTCTCCTCCCCCTGCCCCGCACCCAAACCCCATTCCTCTCCCACTGATTGGTAATTTGAGTTTTATAATCCAAGGTCAAGGGGTTTCTATTGTTTGATTTTATTCTCTTTTTAATTTTTTTCTTGTTTTTTTTTTTTATATCTTAACTCTCCATACCACAGATGAGTGAGATCATCTGGTATTTGTCCTTCTCCCTCTGTCTTATTTCTCTTCACTGGATGCCCCCCAGATCCACTCACATTGCAGTGAACTGCACAACTTCATCTTTTTTTTATAGCTGCACAGTTGCTAATCCTCACTTAAGGAACACAAAGTCATTTCATATGCTGGGTTTGAAATGCAGCGTTGGCTTTGAGGATGCATATTGTGCTACAAAGATGCATGGTCATATTCGATATATGCCACACTTGATATTTGCAATTATTCCGGGAAAACACTTCAACAAACACACATGTGCCATTTTGTTTTGCAAATATTTCCACTTGCTGATGACTTTAGCTTTAATTACTGCCAGTAGTGATTTTTAAAGTATGCAAAATAAAATCAAGTGGAAATGACGGGGAATAAGAATTTGGTTCATCAGTGTCATTTATCATCATGATTATGGGGTGGTGTTTTGACACTTACATGTCAAAATGTGACTCTTACGCATATGTAGCCCATATCAGAACTAACACGGAATACTTGAGTTATCAGTATCAGTAGAGAAATCTGACATGGAAAAATTTACGAAAGTACCATGGTGTCCCAGTGGCAAGCTGATACATAATACCAAGCGATGAGTATTCTATTCTACAGTGTGAGAGCTTACTAAATTTTAATTGTATTCTAAAGCAGGGATCATGTCATAGTTAACCTCATTTCTCCCATGAAACCAGTGGTAGTGTTTGGGGCACAGTGTGCGTGCGTGCGTGCGTGTGTGTGTGTGTGTGTGTGTGTGAGTGTGTGTGAGAGTCTGTGTGTATGTGTGTGTGTGTATGTGTGTGTATGTGTGTGAGTGTGTGTGAGTGTGTGTGAGAGTGTGTGAGTGTGTGTGAGTGTGTGTGAGTGTGAGCCAAGCTTCAGCTTCCTTCCTTTCCTAGGCCATCAGGAGGGGGCAGATGAGGCTGGAGGGGGAAACGGGACCTTCCTGGATGGTATAGCCCGAGGGTTGGCTGGCGTAGCATCCTGAGATCTCTCTTGCTGAGGGAGAGACTCTTTTGAGGAAACGTTAGCCCTTTATGCTGCTGTTTCTCCCAACCTGAACCATGAGGGTCTGATGGCTCTCGGAGAAAGGGAAGGGAGATGCTTGCACCCTGGGGCCCTGGCTCTTCAGAGCAGCTTCCGGTGTGCTGTGTGATCACTGGTATACTTATTACCCAACGAAGCACTCTCTAATACATAGTTCCGGCTTTTGGGCAGAGAATCTTCATGCTTCTTCAAGCCCTCAGAGTGCCATGGTCAGCATCTGTTTGCTCCGTCTCGCCCTAGGTGGACACCTCACCCTTCACACACTCTGCTACCACCACCGGTCCCTTCTGCTTCAAAGACTTTCATCCTAATTTTTTGTTGTTTTATGATCACACCAGACAGTGCTCAGGGCACCACATGTGGTTTGTGCTGGGGATCAAGCCTGGGTAAGCTGTGGGTAAGACAAGTGCTTGCTTTAACCTCTGTCCTATCTCTCTGACCTTGTTACCCTAAGTTTTTGCCTGGCTTGATCCTCTCATCACCCTTGTCTCAGCCCTAATGTGAATTTCTTATGTGCAGTGTCTGAAAACCCTGATGAAGTAGCACTTCCCTTCTCAATCTCCTCCTCCTACTCCTCCTCCTCCTCCTCCTCCTCCTCCTCTTTCCTCCTGTGGGACAGGGGCTGTCTTAGTGTCTAGATATAGAAAATCATTATCTAAAAAGGCTGATGGGGACTTTGAATCTGGGGAGCGCCTGAATGCCTGCAGGTACTGCCAGCATCACCTTCCCAGGGCAGCACTGGGAGGACTACAGGTGACCTGGGTGGGTGCCTCGTGCCCCTGCATCAAACCTGATAATGTTCTGCCCCACTTGAGCCCTTTATTCTTGTCTTTGGGGCACAGTTCCTACAGAAGATTCATAATTACATGTCGTCTCACTGCTTGAATGCCAGTCTGCTCAGGACCGATTAATGGGGGAGAGAGAGCTTGTTTGTTGTGCTCATTGTCGAAGTGTCTATGTTTGGGGTGGGGGTGGGGGATCCAGTGTGTGAAGATGCTAACTCTTCGTGCAGTCCAGTGGAGTGATGCAGTGGCCTGATGGGGGATGGTCCTGGGTATGAGGGGTCTCTGAGATGACACCTGCTGTCTCCTGAGGCTGCAGCCTGGTGGCCAGTGGGCAATCTGGGAATATTCCCTGCCCTCCTCCCCACCCTCCACCCCATCCTGCCCCGCTTCCCTCAGAGGGGTGGGAGAGGGCCCTCTGCACACGGCACATGAATATGTTTTCATCATTTATAAGCTTCTTCTTCCCTTCCTCCTCTCCCCTCCCCTCCCCTCCCTTACCCTCCCTTATCCTTCCCTCTGCTCCCTTCTGCTCCTCTCCCCTTCCTTCCTTTTCCTCCTCTATTCTCCTCTCCCTTCTCCTTGTTTTTGGGCCACACCTGATAGTGCTCAGGTCTTATTCCTGGCTCTGTACTCAGAGATCACTCCTGGCGGTGCCCAGAGGACCATATGGGATGCTGGGGCTTGAACTTGGGTCTGCCGCATACAAGGCAAGCGCCTTACCTGCTGTACTATCCCAAGGGCCTGCTCTGTTTTCTTGCCTGTTTACTTAGACACAAGATCGTCTGCCACGTAGACCCTGCTAACCTTTTCTCTACTTTGGCAAATGCCTATTTTTAGAATTAATGTTCACAGACCATCCCAGCAGTGCTTAAGGGGCTCAGGGTTGCCCCTGGCATGTGGGCCTGGTGGGTCACTGCTCATGCTCATGCCCATGCCAAGGGCCGTATCTTGGGGGCGCCATGAGGTGTTGGGGTTCAAACTCAGGACTTCTCGTATGCTGGACATGTGTCCTGCCAGTTGAGTATCTCTTCAGCTTGCAATACTTATTTTGGCAGTTATCCTGTTATCCTATTTGGTTTTTTTGGATCACGGTTGGCAGTGCTCATGGGTTTTTCCTGGTTCCATTACCAGGGGTCTATCTTGGAAGGGTGCAGGGGACCACCTGCAGCGCCAGGGCTAGAACCAGGTTTGGCTGTGGGCAAGGCCAGCCCCTTACCCCTGTACTGTCTCGCTGGCCCTGTAGCAATGATTCTTTAACGTATTTTGTAACTCAGGGATTTCAGTAAACCCGAGCGTCCTTCCTCCTTAATCCACTTTTGTTAATGAGAATGTTATTAGGCTCTAAAATTAGGTAGCCAGGAATAACTTCCACTTAATCAGGCACTCATATGCACATTGTATTTCACCAACTTTATGGTGTTATTCAGATAAGAAAGGGTGTCCAGATATTTGCATATGCCACAGAAGTAGACTGTGACTTATCCATGCTATTAAACAGAACTGGAGATCAGTGCTCCTGGGCTCGAGCTGCAGGAAGGAAGCTGCCTGGTGCTTCTCTAACAATAAGGCCTGTTAATTAGCTCGGGAACCCTGTGGCTTGTTAAGCTCGCACTAATCAGCGCATTGCTTACCGACTCCTTCCTCTCGTGCAGAGAGAGGGAACGGCCTGCGACCCCAGATCTAGCCTCTCCCTCCAAAGGCGCATGTTGACTCCCTACGGGCAGTTTGATGCATTCCAAAGATTTTTTTGCTAGTTTCATCAATTCGCCTTATCTGGCCACATTGAAAGAGTGTGGCTGATGTAGGCAAATCAGCACTGTGGCTAGAATCTGGACTCATCGCTCTGATGCTTCTTGTTCATCGTGCACACACACAGTGGAACCTCAGCTCTCTCCTTCTCTCTCTCTTTCTCTCTCTCTTCCCGCTCTCTCTCTCTCTCCCTCCGTCCCTTCCTCCCTCCCTTCTTGCCTTGAAGAGTTGTGAATGCTTCCACCTCTCACATGCTTTACATGCTCTCTTTGCTCTCATTGTCCTCTGAGCTCATTCTGCTTTGGGGGTGTGGCACACCTCTGCTTCCAGAAGGTAGGGGACTCAGCCTTTTCCCTGCACTCCCTCATGCCTAGAACTGGGAAGAACTGGCCAAGTTAACCCACTGCTACTTTCCTTCTGAGGACTGAGCATCAATACAAAGCTTCTACACGGGTCAGGTTGAAGGACGAGAGAGACAATTCATCACCGTGTAAAGTGGTCTGTCAGACCTCTGGTATTCAAAGGCAGGAGCTGCTTGAAAAGCTCCAGTTTTTATGATCGGCATCGGTTGTACTAAAATTGATGAATCAAGGGGTGTAATTTGTGTGTGGACCGAGGGCCAGAGCAGGACATAACCTGGAAATGATCTTTCCTGGAGGGAGACCCTTAGGGTAGTTGTTGATGTTTCCCTTGTGTGGACCTGTGCTGTGTTTCCACGTTTCACCCACCAGGAGGCGGAGGAAGAAGCTGTGCTAGTAGGAGATGAGGAGGGAGATCTTGGAGATGAGGAGGGAGAAACTCCAGTGTGGTTCCCCACCCTCACTCTCAGTGTTCTCAAAGGCATCTATTCACTCAGAGCTTCTTTGGTTCTATAGCTATGGAAAAAAAGGTCTTGCTGGTAAAGTGACTCCTAGAGCAAGTTTGAAGCCGTTACCCCCCCCCCCCTCGCCCCCATCCTCTCCTGGCTTTCATTTAAAAACAGAATCTGGCAGGATTGACCCCCGAGTACTGCTGGGAATGCCTCACCACCCTCCCGATAAACAAAAATTTAAAACAAAAGAACTACCTCCTTCCTGTGTGCTTAGCCCCAGAGATGTGTGATGAGCCAGAAGTCAGTGACAGTCCAAGGTCATTTTTGATGGGTCAGAAGCATAGTCGAGTGGGTAAGGCACTTACTTGCCTTGTACACCGTCAACCTAGTTCGATCCCTGGCACCCCATATGTTCCCCTGAGCACCCTTAGCTGTGATCCCAAAGAGAGCCAGGACTCAGCCCTGAGCACAGCTGGCTGTTTGACTCTCCCCCACCCTCCATGCTGGAGTGATAGCACAGCGGGTAAGGTGTTTGCCTTGCACGCAGCTGACCTGGTTGGCCCAGGTTCGATTCCTCCACCCCTCTTGGAGAGCCTGGAAAGCTACCGAGAGTATCTCACCCGCATGGCAAAGCCTGGCAAGCTCCCCATGGCATATTCAATATGCCAAACACATTAACGACAAGTCTCACAATGGAGACGTTATGGGGCCCGCTCGAGCAACTCGAAGAACAATGGGAGGACAGTGCTACAGTGTACCCTCCACACACATTTTCTTTTCCCTTTGAGAGTATGAGTTAAGACAGTTGGTTTAGGATCTTAATATTCTCCTGAAAAAAGGACTCTGTGTTTTCTAGCTCACCATATGACATCCTGCGTGCTCTGATTTTCTTTCTTTTCCTTTCGTTGTATGCCTTGGGCTAGTTAACTCGGGTCCTTCACTCTGGCCAGAGAACTCAGAAAATATCTGCAGAGAAGAGCCCAGGAGGGCTGAGCCTCTGCTTTGATGGCACACAGTGTGTTCAGACTATAAATTACGAACAAATAATGGGTTATACATCCCGTGGTGTGACGGGTACAGGCTTGGAGGTTTGCCCAAAGCCTTTCAGAGGGAAGCTGACTGCCGCAGTCCCAGGAAAGACTTCCCATCCCAAACGAGATCTAACTGTATCTAACCTACGGGTCTGTTTTGACAATGCGGTGGGATATTCCTTCTAGAGTACTCACCACATGATAACCCTTCCCACCTGTTGGGTATTATAATGATGTTTTCAGATGTTTAGGTCACCCCTGGTGGGATTCAGGGCCTTCTCCTGGCTCTGCACTCAGGGATCACTCCTGACGGGGCTCAGAGGATCATACGTGGTGCCAGGGACCGATCCAGAATTGACTGTGTTCGAGGCAAGTACTTTAACCCCAGTTTCTCTGACTCTGAATTGTGTTTCTTAGTAATCTCGGCAGAGAGAAACTTCATTTAAAACCCAGGAATGTTGAAGCACTATCTTTGTCTTTACTGTCTTCTTAATAAAATGTTCCCTTATTCATTTTTTTCTCCTCCCATTCCAGAAAACTCGTCTCTCAACTGGATGAGTGAGATTAAAGCTAAAGGTCCGAGGCAGGCATGGGGTGGACTATGGAGTTGGGAAAGTGAAGGCACTGCGAGGTAGAATCCTGCCCTTTGCGTGTGTCTGTGCCCATCAGATACCCCAGGAATGACAGATGGCCAGGGCCCAGAAATGAGGATGGTTCTCCTTGGCTGTCTCTAGAGTAACAGGGTCTGTCGTTGGGTTTTCCAGCTAGTGACAAGATGGCACAGAACTCACAATGTTCTCAGCATGTCTGCAGTTCCTGAGCAGGAAGGCGACAAGTGGATTTAGAATAATAGAGTCAATCTGTACTTCCATGAATTCTTTGGGAAATCTACCTAATATATTTTCCAGATGCAACACAGGGCTAAGCAACCTGGACATAGTGATGTTCTTGGTAGAGGTGAAGAGATAGCATATTTAAAAAAATTTAAAGGTTTTCATTAAAGTTCTCCTCTGTTTGTATTGTGATCTCATGATTTGTATCATTGTTAATGATCGTTTCTTGCATGCATTGTCCCAATGCCATACCTGCCACTAGAGTGCTCTACTCCCAAGGGCCCTTCCCATCCCCAGGAAGCTCGGTTCTGTAGACCAACCATCTGGTTCTGATGCTTTAGCTATTCATTGTTTCCTTACTGTATGGCTGACCCCATGTGTGATGCATGTGTGAGGTATTAAGGAGGAGAAGCAAACAGTGTTGCCATCTCCCTAGGGACAAACTCTGCTTTGTTCTCATCCTAGAAATGAAGATGCTTTCTGTTTTCTTTTTTTGCTTTGTTTTGTTTTGAGGCCACACCCAACAGTGCTCAGGGCTTAATCCTACCTCTGCACTCAGGGATGGATCCTGAGTTGGGCTCACGGAATCATAAGGGGTGTAGGGGATCAAACCCAGATCAGCTGTGTGCAAGGCAAGTGTCCTACCTGCTGTACTCTCACTCTCCCTTGCTCCCCCCACCACAAGAGATGAAGAAATGATGTTCCCTTTTTCTAAGAGGATGAATTTGGTTGAGGCAATGCTGGATAGAGGTTAAGAGCAAATGCCAAAGCTTCTCAAGAGCGTGGTGATCTCTGAACGCCACTTCTGCATCTCTAAGATGAGAACAAAGCAATGTGTTTGATCCTAGGGGTTTGCGTGACTGAATTAGAAAATGCTCCACGCATTAGAAAGCCCTGCCCATGTCGTCCACCCCCTGGGATCAGGGAATGCTGGCCAATTGGTGAGTTATCTCAGTCATACGCATAGGCCAAAGGTCCAGTCACCATCTCCCTATAATTTGTTCTGTTTCACTTTAAGTCCTTTTAAAGATGAAGGATCATATGAAAATGTTTCTATGGACCCTTTGAGTGCAAGGAGGTCTCTGTTTCGTGGCTTCCCAGATTTGCTCTGAGACGTGTGTGTGGCGAGGGTGTTCATGGCTCTGTTTGCACAGAAATTCCCCCTGGCCCTCAGCCTGCTCACAGTGAGTGAGGGGGGTCAAGGTCAAGGCTCCCAGGATTCATCTGGGTCTGTTATGGAATCAGTGATTCCCTCTGTGATACAGCAATCCATCTCATGGGAGACCCCACTAAGAGAAACACAGTGACCTGACAACACAGGCATGACCCACTCTCCACGCAGGACCAAGCTCTGTGGCGCCAGTTTCTGGAGCCAGGATGCTGGGTCACACTCTGGAGACTGGGTGCTCGGAACCTGAAAGTTTGTGCACACCTGTCAGCCTTTCCAGGTGGTAGACAGTGTTGATCAGGGTTAAAGGATGTGGCTTGTCTCATTCTTTACCTGGGAACTGGCATTCTATAGGTGAGAACTTTCTAGGAGTAAGCAGGTAGAACTCTAGAAGGTAAAGGAGGGATCCAAATTCATACATGGAAAATAATTGAAGTTTGAAGACAAGACTTGGTTATTACTCTCTGTTGGGCTCATCAAGTTTGTGGAATGCCCTAGAAAGTTCCAGTTCATCTTTTCTCTGTCAATGAGCTACGACTTGAAGTGTATCTATTGCGAGCAGTGCTGTTATCTTCAGCTTCACAAGGACATGGAGTGATTAGTGCCGATAGTCTTGTGCCCACAGGATCGGTGTTCTAGCCTGGGCTAAGATGCGAGGTGGGGCAGTGAGTGAGATGTTACAAGTGTAAGAACCATTTCTTCAGCATACACCATGTGACATTTTAGTTCTTCCACACGGAGGTTCTGAATGAGTGACTTTATTTTTCTTTTTGGGTCACACCTGGCAGGGTTACTCCTGGCTCTGCACTCAGGGATTACTCCTGGCATTGCTCAGGGGACCATATGGGATGCGGGGAATTGAACCCGGGTCGGACGCATTCAAGGCAAATGCTCTACCCACTGTTCTATTGCTCCAGCTCCTGAATGAGTGATTTTTGACCTGAGTTGTTAAAGTTGTCCAGAAAAAAGTCAGTTGCTGATCATTTTCCCACTTAACTCTCTTGGCTCTCTGACTTAGCTAGATCGATGGACTGTATTCTCTTAGAAAGGACACACTGGCAGTTGCTTATGACAGTCCGGCAGAAATGGAGCCCCATTTTCTCTATTAGGAAAATAGAGGCTTTCATACTCATTTCCATACCCACAAGGATATGGCTGAGGAAACATGTTAGAAAGCTTTTATGCAAAGAGAGGCTATTTCTAATAAGATGCTCATGCAGGGAGAAATATTAAAAGAACTTATACAGTTAGTATTACTAGAATTGTGGGTATAAAGGGGGTCATGTGTGTGTGTGTGTGTGTGTGTGTGTGTGTGTGTGTGCAGAGACAAGAAAGGAGTTGGAAGAAGTGTTCAAATGAGGGAGACAGTCCATTTAGGAAAAGTGAAGGAGATGCCCCTTTTATTGTGTGGCCCGGGACCCCAAGACTGGTATTCTGTTGCTGAAACTTTCTGTTCCCACACTCATCTCCATCCAAATTTCTCAAGGGAATTGCTCTAGCTCTCTGCATAGCTATTCCAAACATTTTTATTCCCTTTGCCCAAAAGTGGTGACTTGAAAAAAACACTTTCAGGTAATTATAGAAATTGCAGTGGCAAAAGGAAGTCCAGAAACGGAAGACTGCTGCTGTGTGTTTATTTTCATGCTGTGATTTTGGACAGATAGCAGAGAACTTGAATGGCAAGAGGGCAAGAATGGTTTGCAGAGGGCACCCTTCCTCACTGGTCCCTGCCCCTGGTACCAGTTGTTACTATGCTATAAATATAATTTCTGTCCACATTCAGCCTATGCTTCCCTCCCCTTTCCTGTCTCAAACAAACAACTTTTCTTGGTTTCTCCCTAATCTCTTACTATTAATACTGGGCACATAACCTACGGAGACAGAAGTGGCAAAGTCATCTTTATGTTCTGAAATAAACTCTCGAAAGTTTAAGCTTTTTGTTTCATTGAATGGGTGCAAACCCTGCCAAATTCCATAGCGAGAGAAGTTGCTTTTCCCCCTTTTCAAAAATAAACCTTAAAGTTGGAAGAGATTCAAAACCTTGCCTTGAGATGATGTTGCAAGTTTGTAAGACAATTTCTATTTTGCAATTAGTGTCTCTAGGACTTGTCAGAATTAAAAAATGATGATGACAGCAACTTCTTTATTTTGTCAGAACAAAGGAATCAAGCATTTCCCAACGTTTCTTTCTCGTGAGAGTGTCCTATCTAACTGGAAAGATTTGAGTACGTTTTGTACTTTGGTCTTCTAAGAAATGATTGGGAAGTTGTTTATTAAATTTAGAAATTCCCTTAAGTCCTAGTGCGAATGCCATACCCAAGGAAATATATTGTGTTCATTTGGTTTCACTGCTTTGCTCAGACCAGTGAACTTTTTCCTTGCTTTAGAGTCATTCAGTAGAAAGTAAGTACATGAAAAAAAAATTTGCTCAAGATCCCTTTTAGGGAAAGGCACATCAAAACCACAATGGGAGGTGACCTCATGCTAAGAGTAGCCTATATAAAAAATGCTAGAAAAAAGTAAGGGTTAATCAGGATATAAAATGAGGCTACAGAGAGGAAGGAACTTTGGTACAGCATTGGGAATGTAGGCTATTATTGCCTCTGGAAAGTAGTAGGGCAATCACTTACAAATTAAAAATGGGAGTTCCGTATAATTCAGAAATGCTCCTCCTAGGTATTTATACAAAGAGTATGAACACATACCTTCAATATTTGTACCCCTATATTTATAGCATGTTATTCACAAAAGCCTAAACATGGAACTAACCTAAATGCCTATAAACAGATTGTTGAGTAAAGAAGTTACCATTTGTACATTTACTGATGAACTACCCAGCCATGAAAAATGGTGAACCATGCCCTTTAAGACAAAATGGATGGAACTTAAGGTGATTTTTGTTTAGGGAAATAAATGAGAAAGTGTAGGGCAATGACTAGATTGTTTCACTCACATACAAAGCATAAATAACTAAAACTAATGCATGTATGAAGCAGCCCAAACTGACTCCTGGACTTAGTGAAGCCATGGAGATCTGAGGAGGGACAGGGCAGGGTGGGCAGCAGAGGAAGGGTGGAGGGTCTTTTCGGTAGCTTAATGGCATTGGCGTGTTGGGGTGAGTGCTGTGCTCCGCACACACATACAGAAGTGCGTAGCAGTGCCCCTGATACTCTATAGCAGGGGTATCATCTCATAAGGAAGAGCTAGAACTTTCAGGAAGGGCACCCCATACAGTGGAAGCTCTTTCAGACAAACGGTGGGAACCGCCAATCCTGAAGTGTCAGAGACGGGTGCGTGGGTTCTCTCAGGAGGAAGACTGGTGTGGGCACTGGAGCGTTGCTCTGTTTCAGCATCCTTGTCTGACCAAGTGCCTCCTACACAAGCTCAAAGCATCAGGGAGAAGGAAAAACACAGTGAACATCTGCCTTTAAAAAAGCACCCCCCCACACCACCACTTTTTAGCAAACTCAGCTCTTCTCTTTAGCCACATGCTCGCACTGAGACTCAAAGCATCCAGAAAGCCTCTGTAAACCTTTCTCAGACACATGGGGCCCTGCTATGCACCACTGGACTGGACATGCTGCGAAGAGTGCACTGCACTCAGCATTGAGCTCATGCTGGACTGCGCTAACTGCTGTCTAAACAGGTTTTCTAGTGCTGTGATGATCCTCTGAGCCATGAAAGATGTTATCAGCACTGACAGTTTGCATTCCCACCGGGACAGACTCCATCACTTGAGTTCTATGCTAATAGCACCCCCGCCAAACTACGTTTTCCCATCACCAACAGGCTCAAGCTGGAGTAGGTTTGTGAATACGGGTTGTCCAGTTTTGTTACTCCGGACTGCCCTACTAACTGTGGGTGGCTAACCTGTGAATGTGTGCAGACTAGAAGGTGGGGGTAGTGGGGTCCAGTACGAGGGGGCACGGAATCTTTAGAGATTCTACTGTAAGTACCCACCCCCAATCTCCTGCAACTGCAGAAAGGTGCACGCGGGGCTTTAGTGACTTTATCTATATTTATTTATTTTTTTGAATCACGGTGAGATTCACAGTTACAAAGTTGTTCATTGTTCATGATTGAGTTTCTTTTTTTCTTTTTCTTCCTTTTTTTGGCTTTTTGGGTCATACCCGGTGATGCACAGGGCTTACTCCTAGCTCTGCACTCAGGAATTATTCCTAGCGGTGCTCAGGGAATCCTGTAGGATGCCGGGAGTTGAACCCAGGTCTGCCACATGCAAGGCAAACTCCCTACCCACTGTGCTATTACTCTGGTCCCCGTGTTTGGTTTCAGCCATATAATGTTCCAACACCCCTCCCTTCACCAGTGCACATTTCCCACCACCAATGTCCCCAGTTTCCATCATGTCTGCCCCTACCACCTGCGTACAGTAGCCTCATCTTTTCATAAAGAGAACCCATAAAACTCCATATTCACTGGAACTTTGGGAAGTAGTGCTTTGGGAGTCTTACACACAGACAGAAGTGTGAAGCATTTGAACTTATATGGGCCAATCTCCCTCTCTTATGTGAGGAAAAGCTGAGGCCTCAGCAAGTTGGGGTTACTTAAGGGAATGATATATACTCTGAACTAAGAACACTAGTATGTGGATAATTTATAAATGTTTATTACAAGGTCTTATTTCTTGAGTATTGGATGCATAATGTGTTTGTAAACAAATGAATTGGTAGGAATTTAACTTCCTATTGGGTACTTCTTTGGTGGCAAATTGGGTATTTCTCACTAATCTGACAAATACGGTTGGCTATAGTTCAGGTTTTGGATTCCGAGATGATCTTCGCTTGGCTTTGTCTGGGCTGTGCCTTTCGTGATCAGGAGGGCATGAGGGTGTCCATTTGGGTGACTGACCACAGTGACTTCCATGCTGACCTTTGAATGTCTCCTTTATAGAAAGCAAATCATGAAGGGTTGAGTTGGCTTTTTGTTTTTGGCTTTATGGACTTTTGAACTTACAAATTTGATTAATGTGCAGGAACACGGATTCAGGAATTCTTTCTGTCTGCTGGGACTACTGTGACTGAATGCCACAGAAATCTGCTTTCTCTGTTTCGGTTAAAGTCTAAGAGCTGAGCACAATTAAGTGCGGGGCTGGTTTCTGGTGAGGACTCTGTGTGGTGGGCAGGTGGTTGCCTTCTTGCAGTACAGATTTTTTCACACCTGTGTTTTGTATTATGAAAGTTATTGGTTTTATTTTTCTTTGTGTGTGTGTGTGCAGGGGGGAGGTTTGCAGTGAGGGAAGGTTTGGGTCACACCTGGCTGTGCTTGGGGTTGTTTCCTGTTTCTCTGCTCCGGAATCACTCCTGGTACTGCTTGCAGGATCATATGTAGTGTCAGGGGTTAAACCCAGGTTAGCCATGTGAAAGACTAACTGCTTGCTTGTTGCACTATTTCTCTGACCCAGATTCTTCTATCTTGCTGTGTCTTCAACGAACTTTTTCTCTGTGTGTGCATAAGGAGAGCAATCTCCTGGTCTCAGTCTCTTCCAAATGTAAGGACCTTTAGATGAGGGCCCTGGTCTTATGTTCTCATTTAGTTCCAAATACATTCCTCACTGTCCTATCTCCAGATACTGTCACACTGGAGGTTGGACTTCAATGTATGAACTTTGGAGGTATACCGTTCAGCTCATGACAGAGATGATATGGAAGAATTGCGGAGTAAGTTCCTGATTTAGAAAGTCATAGTTCTAGAGCATAAAATTACTATAGCGAATAGCAATAATAGTATCCTTTTTCTTAAATTAAGTTCCTTATTATTTCTACCACCGTTCCAAATTTAACTAGTCTTCCCCATTCTGGTTCTGTCCCATGACCAGTGGGAATGGTTGATGGTCCTAGTCATAAATATGGTATTTTGGTTCTTCTGGGGGTGGTGAGTACTTGTATGCCCACCTCTTTGGTCAGACTCAGGCTCCAACTTATCAAATGAGCGATGCCACAGATTCATTCCAAGCAAGTACGGTGACTTTTTATGAACTTGAGTCACACAAATATGTATTGAGTACTGACCATGTGCTGGGTTTCTTTTAATGCTGGGAAGTGGCAGTGAGAAAGACTGATAAGTCAGTTACTATCATGGAAAAAGCATGGGGATAGAAGCAGAGAATCAACCATTTCCTACTAGATGAATATTCCACAGGGAATGAAAGAAGGCCACAGGACAGAGGGAGCCTGAGCTTTAGCAAGGTGCTCAGGGAAAGCTTCCTTCTTACAGAGCTAAAACCTGAATGTCAAGATGGTGTCGAAATGGAAAGTATCATGCTAAGTGAAATGAGTCAGAAAAAGAGGGATAGACATAAAAAGATCGCATTCATCTGGGGGACATAAAGTAAGAAAATAGGAGAGTAGTACCCAAGAATAGCCGAGATCAGTACCAGGAGGATTACTCCATGGCTTAGAGGCCAGCCGGGCATTCTAGGGGAAAGAGCAGCTCAGATAGAGAAGGGAGCACCAAATAAAGGGTGTTTGG
>JAOXYA010005509.1:0-14346 GCA_028565675.1 Sorex palustris | reverse complement strand
ACTGGTTAAGGTGAAGATCATCTGTTACCATGGAATTATACAAGTAAAAATAGCACCTGATGAACTGATGCACTTAGCCATTATCTCAAAGAGAAAGAATTCAGGCAAAGCAGCATTAAAGCAAAGATTTTATTTCATTGCTTAAATTCTGTTAGATAGAAGACAGGTGTGCTTCTCAATTTGCAATTCAGCTAAAAATTTATATAAAATATCAAGCTACTGTAATACACATGAATATAGCAACTTGAGAAACTTCAGTGGACAGGAGATGTAGAAAATACTCCGTAGTTACACACTAAGCCTTTAAATATTTAAGATTAAAATTGTTTAAAACATGTTATCTATAAAAACTGATTACTAAAATATTTAAAATATCAAAATTATTCTCTTGCAGCTATTTAAACCTAACTTTCTATAAGAGTAATTATCATGTATGACTTTGATTTGGGGGTGTGCAAATCAGATTAATAGGTTAGTGAAATAAGTATTATAAGAAAAAATCCATAGGAACTTATATTTTTTATTACTCTTCTGAAATAAAGTTATTATACAGGTGAGTCATAGGAGAGCAGTTAGGGTGCATTCCAGGCCTAGACCCTGGGCCAGTTCTCTGCTCTACATACCACCTGACCATTGCCAAGTGTAGCCTAGGAGTCCCCCGGTATCACTGACTTTGACCCCTGAAACCATCAAACACACCTGGAATGACAGTCCCTAAGACTTTAGGGCCCAATCACTCCCTCCGACTCTCATACTGAAATGCTGGCCCAGTTGGCTGACTGTAGCTGGGAGTTACCCTAGGGTCCCCTGAGTACTGCTTTGGAGACCTTCTCCAAAGGTTGTCACTGGTGGTGGCTTTCTAGAATCTCATCTATAATTTACTTCGTATTTTGTACAAATGATGATGTCTTCATAATAATATAAAATTAAAGATAAAATAAAATTATTACAAATAAAAATAAATTACAATATTTAGACCTACACTTTATTTTTTAATCTCCCATTTTAATTTTATTACTTTAAATTTATTTTTTCTAATGAATCACCATGAGATACACAGTTACAAAAGTTGTTCATGATTGGGATTCAGTCATACAATGTTCTAATACCTGTCTCTTCATGAATGTACATTTCCAATAAACAATGTCCCCAGTTTCCTCTCCTGCCCCTCCACCATGTGCCTCTAAGACAACACTTGTGCCTATGTGCCTATGTGCCTATGTGCCTCTATGTGCCTCTACGTGCCTCTACGACAACACTTCTCTCCTTTCTCTGTCGATCTTCCTCTCTCTCTCTTTTTCTCTCTCTCTATCTTATCCCCTTCAAATAAAAGAAAATGCAAGAAAATGCAGTAACTTCTAGAAACTTTTGTAGCATTTTCCCTCCCATTTATAACTCCTTGATTTCTTAGCTATGAATCATATATATGTTTTATTTCTAATTTTTAATTAATAATAAAATGAAGTATTTTTCACTCATAATCATAACTTTAAAAATGAATCTGGAGAAAAAACTTTTCATATAACTTCCTGAATACCATATATAAATAATCATTTTATATGTTCTGGAAAAGTTAGAGACTTTTAGATAAGTTTAAAATTGTTCTTGGTACTACTTCAATTCTTGATTTTATAACTGACAGTACTATACTGTGATATTTACTTTATCTTTGTCATAATTATTATCAGATTAACATAGTCAAAAATATTTTTACATTAACATTGCATTCATTATTTTATAACATAATGATTTGATAAATGTAGATATTAGATATTATAATAAAATGATTATCACAGTGCATTTAGTCAAAATTCATCACCTCAAACAAATAATCATCTTTCAATCAGAAATTCTGAGATTTACTCTCAGTACCTTTCAAGCACGTAGTACACCATGTTAAATATAATCACCATGCTATCTTTTATAAAACAACTTTTGATCACGTTCACCCACCACCTCTGACAACAATTAACTTGTTCTATCTCTGAGATAGAAATTTTTACATATTCTACATCTTTTAATTTCAAATTCTTCTAAGAATACATCTATCATTTAAATTATCAATCATGTGACTAGAGCTATGGTACAAAAAATACTATGTGGAACCAGAGATAATATAGTGGGTAAAGCACTTGCCTTGCATGTGGTTGACACAGGTTTGATTACTGGCAACCCATATGGTTTCCTGAGCCCATCAGGAGTGATCCCTGAGTGCAGAGTCAGGAATAACCTCTGAATATTGCCAGGTGTTTCCCAAGAACAAACAAACAACCCCCAAAACACTATGTGGGCTGGGATGTGGCTCAGGAGCAGAGCACATTCCTTGCCTCTATGAGGCCCTGGGTTCTATCTCTAGAACTGCAGACAAAGCAAAACAAAACAATGTGAACAGAAGTTATATGTGGCAGGAAAAAGAACATCAGAACCGGAATCCAATAACTGAATGTTTTTTTTTCCCCTTCTCTTTTTTTCAGTGTTTGGGCCACACCCAACTGTGCTCAGGGTTTATTCCCAGCTCTGTCCCTTAATGGTTTGCATCTAATCTCTCCTCCCATTCTCATCTAATATACACAACACATTTTTCTGCCTCTAGAACTTTATCAGTGAATTTTTCCAGGGTCATAAATTCAATACCTGGTACTCAATGGTCTCTGAGCACTGTCAGGTGTGGCCCTGGAGGTCCCCAACATGGCTGGGTATCCCTGATACTGGAAGGGCATAGCAGCATTGCATCCTCAGGTCTTTGCTGAGGATGAACTGACCGCCTGGTCTGACTTTCTGAGAATCACCAGTGGGGCTCCTGGACCCCTTGCTTGGGAGTTCCCATCATTGACATTCCCCCCAAATGAAAATAATGCTTTTCATTTACTTGACAAATGTTAAACTAGTGGTTACCATGTTGGTACTGTATTAGGTGGTAGGTTTGCTGATTTAAACATTATCACTGGGGGCTTGAGAGATAATACAGTGGGAGAGGGCTTGCCTTGCACACAGTCAACCTGGGTTTATCCCCAGCATTGTATATGGTCCCCTGAGTACCGCCAGGAATAATTCTTGAGTGCAGAGCTAGAAGTAAGCCCTGAGATTCAACAGATATGGGCCCAAACAAAAAAAGTAAACATCGCCACCACCACCACCACTACCACATAAATCTTGCATGAGGATCCTACTATTCAAATGAGAGAAATAATTCACTTAGAGTACAGTGCACTAGCTGCTATGACAGAATCAGAGAGAGATGCTATAGGCACAGACGAGTGAAGGGAAACTAAATGTAAGATGATCCTTTGCCACTACTGAAATCCTCTCCTACCTTCAATCCTTTATGAGGTCTCCTCTCATTAGAATGACCTAATCTTCCTCTATATTTTCATAGCTGTTCTCTTATTCCTAGCCTACAGAGTTAATTCTCTGCTCTATTCAGTGCATAAATTAAAGTAATGAATGAGGATCCAGATATGAGATTTGGGAGCTGACTTACTGTTCTTCAAAACCTCTTTCCATGCAAAACATACACTCAAGGCTCAAACAACTCATTTCCTCACAAATGTTTGGAATCCATTTACCTAAATGGCCTCCAGCTTTTATTCCATAGATATCAGACCACCAAAAATGTAACTGGCATTTACCTAGACCAGTGCCTCTCAATCTTTTTTCTAACTAGGACCCAATTCTTCTTTTTAATTTTTGGAGGGGCTACATTCGATGTTTAGGGGTTACTCCTGGCTTTGGAGTCTGTAATTACTCCTGACAGTGCTTGGGGGACCATATCAGAGGCTGGGGATTGAACCCGGGTCAATCTCATGCAAGGCAAGCACCTTACTTGTGGCCTCCTTCTATCCTTGCTTCCTTTCTCTGAGAATCCTGTTCTAACCTCCCCTCCCCCAGTTTCATTCTGTGTTCCCATCCCCACTTACATGATTTTTCACCCTTGGAACATCCTGGGGGATCCACAGGGGTTCTCTGACCTCTGGACGATAGTGCTGGAGCCATTTTCCCCCTTCCCATTCCTCTGTTTTTGTTGCTTATTGTTATGTCTGAGGATCAACACCTGGATATGACTGGTGAGTACACATCTGAATGTGGTGCTCACCAGGGCTTGTGCCCTTGGTTGCAGGGTCACACACTTAGTTTTGGTGTATCCGAGGCCACCCTATGGTGCTCACATTGGTACTGTTGGGGACTGCACTTGGGGAAGGAGGGCTGTCCTGGGGAATGAACTCAGTGGCCTGGTACAAGGCTGGTGCGCTATTCTTGAATCACATTCCTGGTGACGTGGCTCAAGATTCCACGGAGATGACTCTTCTGCCCCCCTCCCCCTTTTTAGGTTTAACTTAGTTTTTGTAAGAATATTTAATTAAAAAAATCCCAATGGTGTAGGAGATGGAGGGTAGTTAAGATAGAGGAGAGTCTATTATGACAATAGTAGTTGGAGATGATCACTCTGGACAAAAACTGAGTGTTGAAAGCAGGTAACGGGGTATAGATGATAACCTTTCAGCATCTGTATCACAAACCATGATGCCTAAAATGAGAGAAAGAGAAAGAGAGAGAAGAGAGGTGCCTGCCATAGAGGCAGGCGGGTGGGGGGCGTGGGAGGAAAACTGGGAACACTGGTGCTGGGAAATTACACAGGTGGAGGGATGGGTGCTGGAACACTGTATGACTAAAAGGCAACCATGAACAATTCTGTAATGCTCTATCTCATGGAAATTCAATAATAATAATAAAAATTCCCCTTCCCTTCGCTATTTTGTGAGGATGAGCACTTGCACCCTCGGCGGTGGGTGCCGGAGAGCACACAGCAGAGCTGTGGGGATGAGCAGAGCTCATCTGCAGGCAGGCAGATGGTGCTGGAGAGTGAACGCCTAACCTCATGTGTGCCAGGCTGGAGTGCTACTACTGACACAGCTCCCCAGGCTCTAGGGCTGCTTCGTCATAGGTTAGAGGTGCTGCAGAAGTTGTGCGTTTGAGGAAGTCAGTTTATGAAGGGAAAAACGAGTCTCAAGCTGCTGCTAACCAAGTGGGCTCCGGGGCATAGACAGAGCAAGAAAGGAGGAGAAGGCAGGGCCGCCAGGCCAGTACTGAGCCCCCTTACCCTCTCCTGCTGGAGGTGAGCAAGGGAGGCTCCGCTTCACCACCACCACCACACAGCCCCTTCCAGTTTTCGCAGCTGGGATTGCCAGAAAACGCTTCGCTTCCTCATTTTTCAGTAAAATCTACTTTCACTTTTGATTCTATAGGCGCTTCTGGTCTTGGACCAACGGGGAGGGGGAAGGAAGTTACGGAACAAAAAGGGGCAGACAGAGGCTGGAAAGATGCACAGGATTTCTTGGCAATCAGCACCTCTGAGTTGTAACAAACCACTAGAAAAAGGTAAGGAATCAGCTTTCCAGGTTTTTTTTTTTTTTAAATTAAGAGATAATTTTTTTTTGTTGTTTGTTTTTGGGCCCCATCTGGTTGTGCGCAGGGGTTACTCCTGGACAGAAATCACTCCTGGTGGTGCTTGGGGGACCATATGAGGTGGCAGGTAAAGCAAGCACCTTACACACTGGACTATCTCTTTAAACCACCCCCTCCCCTTAATTTTTTTTGTGGGTCCAGGCATGTGGTATGTATGTGTGAGACCCTCGATTCATTTGCAGCACCACCAAGAAATGTTCTTTTCTGCACTAATTCCGTTTGATTTTTATTTATTGATTGATTTTGGGGCTACGCACTGTGGCACTCAGGGTTTACTTCTGGCATTTGCCCTCAGGGGTCAATCTGGTGGGTTTCAGGGATTGAAGCCAGGTCGACTGCATCCAAGGCAAGCACCTATCTACTATATTATCTCTTTAGCCCTTAAGATTCTAGACATTTTGGATGTCACTGGCCAGAACTGGGTGGCTCATCATTCTTTTCCTAGAAGGCCCCTAGCAGTGTAGGCTGAGCAGAAACACCTATGTGTTTGAAATATAACATCCTCTGCATGGAACTCTATGAATTAGAAAAAACACATTTCCTTCTGAATCCATCATTCCTTCCTTCTTACCCCCATTTTTAATGCAGCGGAGGCTCTGTTTGCAGAGCTTCACCCAACAGATCCAAAGTCCTGGTACTTTAAGCCCTTCACTCCAGGCCACGAGGGACCACCCCCATCGCTCTATAGCCAGAACAACAAACCATTTTTTTCCCTTTTTCCATTTTGTGGAGGGGCAGAGGAGACACATGGCAGGGCTCAGGGTTTACTTCTAGCTTTGCACTCAGGATTCATTCCTGGTGAGCTCGGGGACCATCTGGGATGCTGGGGATCTATACAGGTTGGCTGTGTGAAAGGCAAATGCCCTTCTCACTGTATTATTGCCTTGGCCCAAGAGCAAAGCATTTCCAACACATTTTCTCTCCCTCCCATCACTCCTAAAATATGTTCTACCAGTTTGATTGGTACCCTTCCATATTTTAGGGAAGAGTGTGGGCGGTGCGTACTGTAAGAACCAGAAAGGAAGGCCAGGGAAGCAGAACACTAAGCAGAGCTGGGTGTGCTCTGAGTGTTCCTCACAGCTCAGCCTTCGTCTCTCCCCTTGGGCTTGCCTCACTCCAACTGTGTGTGCTCAGCCTTTGCTGCCAACACTTGGGGGATGACCTAAAAGTACTTAGGAAATCTCCATCCTATTTCAGTGGGGACAGAAACTGTCCCCCACTAAGTAATTGGAGTAGCACAAAATACTCTCCTTGCCTCTCTTTTAGGACCTGTTTATCCTCCTTTATTCAAAAATATTTATTTATTTATTTGCTTTTTGGGTCACACACCCAGCGATGCTCAGGGGTTACTCCTGGCTCTGCACTCAGGAATTACTCCTGGCGGTGCTCGGAGAACCATATGGGATGTTGGGAATTGAACCCGGATCGGCTGTGTACAAGGCAAATGCCCTACCCACTGTGCTATCACTCCAGTTCCTCAAAAATATTTATTGAGATCCTACTAGGTGCCAAACACTGCAGGGATCTAGGAACAGAATGCCAAGTAGGGCAGGAATGAAGCCTGGGACCTACTTATATTGAGCTGAGGCTGGCTTGCAAGCTGACACTGACTTACAAGCTGGTTTTGGGAGTTCAATTTCATATCTCTTCATCACACCTATGCCCAACACCCAGGAATCACTAACTCCCATCCATTGTCCTCCCTTTCTTTTTCCCTTCCTTTTGGGGTCACAGTAATACTCAGGGGATACTGCTGCTTAGTGACTGGGCATTATTTCTGGCAGTGCTCTGGAGATGAGAAATTGATCCTGTTTCTCCTGCATACCAACTACGCAGTCCAGCTCTCTGAGCTATCTCTCTGGTCATGCCTTCCCCTCCCCCATGTATGCGGGCGAGATACTCTGGTAGCTTAGCGGGCTCTCTGAGAGGGGCAGAGGAATCGAACCCGGGTTGGCCGGGTGTGCAAGGCAAATGCCCTACCCGCTGTGCTATCGCTCCAGCCCGCACAGCAAAGCCTGGCAAGCTACCCGTGACGTATTCTATATGCCAAACACAGTAACAGAAAGTCTCATGATGGAGACATTACTGGGCCTGCTCAAGCAAAATCGATGAACAATGGGAGGACAGTGCAGTGCAGTGCTTCCGTGTATGAGTAAGATATCTGGTATTTGTCTTTCTCCTTCTGACATTTCACTTAGCACGACTTCCCGCCCCCAGTTCTATCTGATCTGTGCTGTCGTAAAAGGCAAGATTTCATATTTTCTTATAGCTGAGCCCATGCCATTGAGTATGGGACATGTACTCTCATCCTGCACTATATAACAGAGCCATCACTAGCCACGTGTGACCATTTACATTAAAATTAATTGAACTTAAAAATTCAATTCCTTAGTAACAGCAGCCAGATTCCAGATGCTTGGAATGTGGCTAGTGGTCGCCGGACTGGACAGCCCTCAAAGGAGATTTCACAGAAAATGTTACTGGATAGAACTGATCTACAGGAAGAAAGATAATACACAAGTCAGTGAATGTACACTAGAAAATGATGATACAACGTTAGGTCTCTTCTGCTTGAAAAATAAATCCACCCTCTTCAGTTTTTAAAAAGTTGCCTATTTTGTTCCCAGCAAACATGACTTCATGGCCTTATTACTTCACCATTGCAACAAGCAGACAACTATCTCCTTTCTCCCTGAATTTTTCCTTTGTACTGCTGCCTGGTTAATTTTCCCAATGACAACTGTGTCATCTCTATATGTCTTGCATACAGAACCCTCAATGTATGAGTTTCTTTATAATTGGGCTCCCATGTCTTGTCTTCTGCCATGTCCGAGCCTTACTCTACATTTTAATAATACAAAAAATGGGGTTATTAAGAGCAGAACCACTGCCCTCCATACCAATCCTACAGAAAGATATCTAAATTAAGTCGGTATCAATAACCAAGCATATAAGCCTGCTTCGGTACATCTTTGAGTTGAGACAGAAGGAAAAAAGAGGAAGGTCGGGATGTGGTTTCAGTATCAACCATCTAAGTGGTCCTGCAGACATGCCCCATCCCAAAGCATCAGTCAGAGTGTGCATTCTTCTCTGGCCTTGTTGAAACAAGCGCTACAGAAATAGAAGAGTTGAGATGATTAACTAGGGATCTTTACAGTAAAGCTAGGATATTTTGGAAGACAAATCAAATCAGAAAAGCAAGAAAGAATGAATGAAAGAAATGCAAGCAAGAATGTTTTCATGTAACTGAACTTAATAAGGAAAGCTTGTTCCTCTATTTTAGTTCAAGCTAATGAAAAGAGGTCAGGTGGGCCAGGGAGATGCTCAGAAGGCTGAGCATGTACTTATCATGAGTGAGCTCTGGTTTTACTCCCTGCCACATAATGGTATTCCCCAACAGGGCCAGGAGTGACGACTGAGCACAAAGCCTAGAACAGCCCATCAGCAGTGTGAGGTGAGCTCCCCTTTCCAAAACAAAACAAAACAAAACAAAACAGAAGACCAAGATTAAGTTGGAGAGCTAATAAGGGAGTAAGATGCTTGCCTTTCCTGCAGTCATTCCAGTTCATTCCCCAGCATCACATGTCGTCCCTACAGTTCCTCCAGGAACAACCCTGAGTAAGCCAAGTGTGGTCCCCAAACCAAACAAACAAAAAAGACAGCTCCTGTGGTGTTTTGGGGGAAGAGATTGTACCAGCAGGACTAGTGGACTTAAAGCAGATACTTAGGACCCACGGTCATAATTTTTGTGTTTTCCTCTAATGACATTCACTTTCTTCTTGTTTCTGTTTTTTTTCTCTTCCGTAGGTATGCACAAGACTTACTCATGGCTCTGTTCTGGGATCATTCCTGGTGGTGCTCAGGGTACTACATGTGGTGCCAGGGACTGAATCAGGGTTGGTGGCATGCGAGGCAAGTACCTCACTAGCTGTACCATCTCTCCTAACTCCAACTTTTCTCCTTCAACAAGTTTAACTACAAAGAATCTCTTTCTTTTCTTTGACTTTTTTGGGTCACACCCAGAGATACTCGGAGGGTTCCTCCTGGCTCTATATTCAGGAGTTACTCCTGGCAGAGCTCAGGGGACCATATGGGATGCCAAGGATTGAACCTGGGTCAGCTGCGTGCAAGGCGAAAGCCCTACCCACTGTCCTATTGCTACCACCCACTTCAAAGAATCTTGCCTGAAGCAAGTAGAATCTGTCAGTTCTACTTTCCTCCAACACCCAGGAAAACGAACACCGTGAATTCAGACATGGCTCTGCACACACTGGTGGAAATCCCATCCTCTTTAAGCTGGGTGACACATCCCTATTCTGCAGCAAGAATGGGATCAGAAACCCGAACGCGAATTGTGGCGCTGTGCTGGGCAAGGGGACAATGCGGAGGTGGCATCTATTTCTGCAGCACCAAACGCCATGCAGAACTGCAGCTCACTACTCTGCAGTGGCCAAGGCTGGGAGAGGAGGCTATTGATACTAAAGGAGTCACAGTGGGCATGTGGACGTCGATGTGAAGAACGGAGGATCCCTGCAAAACCATCTCACTCTCCTTTAGGGGCCAATGAGAGTTAAGGGGAAGATGAGGAGCGAACATTCCAGGAGCTCCTGGCATGCCCCATCCTTTGTAGGGGATGAAAACAATGGAGTCAGCAGCCCTCTGAGCCCACTGACAGCAACTGGCTCCTTGGAGGGTGGTTGCTGATGGGGTTTGGGGTCAGGGAAGGTCCTGGGGGTTTCTGTGGTGACAGACCCCTTCCTCTCCCTGCAGCTGCAATGAGGGAACAGCAGTCCAGCTAAGGTGAGATAGGAAAATTCTCCCTGCAAGGATATAATTGCGGGAACCCCTTGATTGTGTCCTTGAGGCTGATGCAGGGTCACCCATGGGGCTGACACAGATCATCTGAATTCATTCTCCTCTGCAGAGATTCGGCTAGGGGCTTCCAGCTTTAGACAGAGGTTCACTTATTTTTGTAAAAAAAAAAAAGGGAAGGGAAATCGGGCTCCCCCTGGAGAAAGGGGGTCTCATGAACTCCTTCTGTCTTTTCCTCTCACCTTCACAGTGAGGCTGAGCTCTCAGAACACGAGGGCTAAAGCACTTCAGCAAGTGGCCAGGCGATTGAAAGCCCCTCCTAACAGCTGTTAATGGATGTCAATGGGCAGGCAGACACCCAGAATGGAAGGACAGGAGCCAAAAATAACTCCACAGCAGCACTTTGAGGATTATAGGATTCCTTCATTTCTGAGGCTGGAGAGAAGGGGCTTGAGGAACTGAAGTGCCCTTCTATGAAAACAATGCCAAGGCAGGAGGGCAGAGGGCCACGTGCTGTGCCCTAGTGCCTGCAACAGCAGCACCATCAGCATCTTCCAAAAATGTGGTGTCCCACAGGCAGGGATACAGGCACAGAAGGACAAAGAACAGTCCAGCTCACTTCCAGCATGTTAGCACTTGGGCTCTGCATTGGGGGAGTTTTTGTGAGGATGGGGAGACACATTTGGGGCACACCCTAAGGTGCTCCGGGCTTATTCCTAGCTCTGTGCTCAAGGATCACTCTGGGTGGGGCTCAAGGGATGATATTGGGTGTTGGGGTTGGCTACATACAAGACAAGTGCCTTACCCCCACACTATCTCTCTAGTCCTTTAATCTGTCTTTCTTCCTATAAAATCTACAAGCCCATTCTATGGTCAAAATTATTCGACCACCTCTTTTTTTCTTTTTGGGTCACACCTGGCAATGCACAGGGGTTCCTCCTGGTTCATGTACTCAGGAATTACTCCTGGCGGTGCTCAGGGGACCATATGGGATGCTGGGAATAGAACCCAGGTCGGTCGCGTGCAAGGCAAATGCCCTACCTGCTGTGCTATCACTCCAGCCCCTTGGCCATCTTTTGCCTAATGCCTCTCCACTCTCAGTTCCTTGCCTTGATGAAGATGCTTTCTTCTGTATTTCTGCTCAATTTTATTTCTCCCTGGCAGAGATCTGGAGCACTGTGTACTCCAAAACAAAACCAGAAACAAACAAAAATCTTATTTTCCCTTTATGACCCACTCAGCAGCCATTGTTTTAAAATCCTAACCTAATCTTAGCCATTTATCCAAGAACTGCAGCGAATTGTTATTCTGAACAGGATTTCTTCTCAGTTTTGTAATGCAAACCTACAAAGCAGGATTCTTTCCCCTTATATTTTCCTTGTCACTCAATCAAGACGTGTATGTGGCACTTTAAAACCTTCCTCTCCACTCTCCAAAAGTTTTGATGGGCTTAGTGAATAAAACTAAGCCATTGAACAATATTTCCATCTGAATTGTACACTTGATTTTTCTGGGCTTGGCAAACAAACCCACTCAGAACCTAGACAGGAAAGTGGCAGATGATTCAAGCTTCATTAGGAACAAGTCACGCCAAAATAACTTCATTTCTGGTTTTGATAGGATTATCGTTCAGAGGAGGCAGCCGAAATAGCATACCAAGATTTCAGAAAGGCAGCTGACGTCTCTGAGGTCACTTTATGAATGAGGGGGGTAAAAAAAAGGAACCTGGAAAATAAAGATACGGTGCTGGGTGATGGATCAGTGCCTGAATCTGAGGAAAAGCCGGCAATGCCTTCTGTTGTTAGTTCTGCCATGACTAACCACTGCCTCTGACATGGAGAAGACATGGATGGCAAACTGGTAAGATGCTTCTTGTGGACTAAGGAGGCAGTACAGTCGATAAGGCATCTGTCCTGTACACAGTCAACTCAGGTCTGATCCCTGGCACTGCATGTGTTCCCCTGAGCTCTGTGTCAGGAATGATCCCTTAGCACAGAGCAGGAATAAGCCCTAAATACAGCCAGGGGTGGCTCCCAAACCAAACCAAACAACACAACAAAGCCCAAAACAGTGAAAACAAAGATGAGACAGAACCCAAATCTCAAATGATGACAGCAGGCTGATATGATGGGGCCAAATGTACAAACATGCAACTTAGTAAAAATAGATGTCCAAACTTATTCTGGGATAAAAATGTCAACTGGATAAGAACAAGATGCGAATGTGCTGCCTTTATGCTGTGGGTCACCCAGTGGCACAATAATGCAAACTTAATGCAAAGCAGGACCATGGGCAGAAATGCATGAAGCACGGCTGGGCTCACAGTTTCCTCTCTCTGCCCTCCTGCTGCAGATCCCATGAGGACTCTTGCTGTGGGTCCTGTTGCTGCACATTAGTAGCAAGCCTAACCCACAAGGCCATCCAGATCACTGAGACCATGTCCCAGTGGAATGTGAAATCAGTCATGTGAAACCCCAAGGAATGGGGAGCCACTAACAGCTGTCTTCAGAAAATAACCAGGTTCTCATGGAAAGATGAACTGTAGGGCAGCAGAGGCAGCATTCGAATTGGAAGCATGTCTTCGGAGCAGCTGATCCCTGTTACATCCCGACCCTCATATGGTCACCAAAGTCACATCTGCTAGGGCCCTAGAAGCACCTGAGCACTGCTGAAATGGCCCTGGTATCCCCAGGACCACAGGGTCTAAGCAGTATCTATACTTGGATACTGCATTGAATCCCTGGCCTGGCTGACCACTGAGTCTCCTGAGCATGACTTGGGAGCATCCCCTAATCTCAAAGAAAACACAGCCAAAAAAGAAAAAAAGGAAAAATGGGATGAGATTTGTTCTCTTCCACTCTACAGGGTATAAACAGGATCATAAATAAAAAGCAGTAGGCTCCTGCCAAAAATGAGGAATTTTCCAGCAATCTTTGCGCAAAGCAGAAGGGGTTCTTGGACGATGGTGAAGCGAAGCCATGGGGATGGCTGGAAGTGTTCCATTAGAGGCTGGAGAGCTACAGGAGTCATTATCCTAAAAGGATTTGGAACTGGATGGGAATTGGACCAGATGACTTCTAACATGCCTTATTTTTTTAACCTCCAATCCCTGATGCTCTTCATTTCCCACCACAGTCATCTAAGGGAGTTATAATTCTTCACATTCCTTCAGCACTCTCTGCAAAAACTGACAAGAAAGCAGGGTTGATAGTATTAACATTTATTCTAGAGACCGTTGGCAAAATAGATGGTCCTGTGAGTTAGCAAAACCAAACAGAGCTTTCTTAAACAACCCCAAATCTGCCCTAAGTCTATTAATAAGATCCTTGAGTTTGGCATGCTGGCATAGTCAAACCAGGCTGCTGAGATCTCAAAGGATTTCTGAAGAACACTGGGAGCCTTGATAGTATGTAATAGGCAGTAGCATTAAGAAAATTAAAGTAGCCGGTAATTTCCCAAATATTCTAGTTTTTAAAAGTCATCATACCTATTCAACAAAGATTCAAATGTACATCGAAGAACCCTGAAATTAAACAAAGACACACTTAGCAGAGTTTCAATACACTCACACAGGCATTATTTCCTGGCACGTCTTTCCCTCACTGAACAAGAAACCTCTATCTTGCAAAACCTGCCAGGGAGCAAGTGTAGTCAGTCACATGACCAAGGGTTTTGTCTGAATGGAGGGCAGCAGGCCCCATCTTGTATATTCCTGGGCTTGGCTTAGCAACACATATTACAAAATATCATAAAGGTTCCACACACGCCACCCTTTTATACACATTCAACTGTCAAAAGAAAAGAGTCCATAGCTTTTCCTCCATATAATCTCTTGGACAGATTTTAGGTAAACCTGAAATCTTTGCTAATGAGCGGAACAGAAAGCAGAAGAGGTGACTCCATGTGGAAGAAATGAAGGGCTGAGTAAGGAAATAAATTAGGGTAAAGTACACTATGGTTTCTCTTGAGTTTTTCATGGCTTGAAGAGAGAGAGAGAGAGAGAGAGAGAGACAGAGACAGAGACAGAGACAGACAGAGAGGTGCTTTTAAGTTTTTCATGACTTGAAAAAT
>JAOXYA010005508.1:0-27915 GCA_028565675.1 Sorex palustris | reverse complement strand
GTGGGGGTGGGGACGGGCCGAGAGGGGTGGCTGGGGGGCGCGGAGACTGGCTGGGCTGGGCCCGACCACAACCCCAATTTTTCATCTCTGGGGTTCTGGGCATCCCCGAGCTCAGGGGGCCAAGTCACGTGGGCTGGTCCCTCCCTCCCAACCGCAGAGTGGGAAGGGCCCTGGGGGCGTGGCAAGGAGACTGGCCGGCTCCTACTGGCCCACACGTGCCCCCCTCCCCCGGGCCTAGGGTGCTGGGGAGACCCCCGACCACCGACCACCAGCAGGTCAGCCGGGCACAGCCCTGAGCTGCCCTCAAACCCGAGAGACCAAAGGCAGGCCAAGGATGAGTGAGAGGCAGCAAGCGACAAACGGGGGCTGTGTGTGGGGGGGGCAGGCTACACCCACCCCAGCGTCATTGCAGCTGCCCGCCCCACCCTCTTTGGGTTTTAAGGGACCCGAGAAGAAAGTTTCCCTGTTAAAACAGAGCCCAAAGGGAGCGTGAACATGCAGGGCGAGTCTCATGGCCACGACAAGATCTGCGGACCTGGGCACACTTTGGAGAAACCGAGGGCCAAAGAAATTACTATGGCAACCCTGGCTGGCAGGAAAACAGCGCAAAACCCCCTCCCCCGCCAGGTGGGGGCCGGCTGGGGCTGGGGGGTGGAGGCACCCCGAGGCCCCCGCACAGCTTTCCCGCTCAGAGCTTCTGGGCTGGAAGCTGAAATTCAGGCCCCTGCAGCTCCGAGGGGTGTTTCACCCCAGCCGTCCTCGGGGTCTACTCCTGGCTCTGTGCCTGGGGAGGTCTGTGCAGTGCCCTGTGCAAGGCCCCCTGGCCTAGGCCTCAGGCCCTTTGCCACTCAAACGTGCCACGCCCATGTTAACACCTCACTCCCATGTGACCTCAGGGAAGTCATCTGAGAGAGTGAGTCTGGAGCCGGGACCCCAGGGGAGGGCAGTGCCCACCCCCCACCCCCATGTAAGGCTCTGGGAACCCCCACCCCAGAGGGGGCAAGGAGCACATGCAACCAACCCACCTGGCCCAGAATCTCCAGAAGGGACCCCAGGAAGCACCACAAGGAAGAAACAAATGAAAAAGGAAAGAACTAAACCATGAGTGAAGAAGACAGAATCCTCAGGCTGCAGAGCAGAGGCGGGCAGGGCAACGGCCCCGCTGCCCCCCACCCCCCCAGGGTCCCAGGGTCTTGGGAGGCTGCAGAGCACAAGCTGCCGCCCACACGCGGAGCTGGCGGGGCGGGGGACCGTTTTCTTCCAAAGCCAGGGACCCCCGCTTCAAAGGCACCAGGCGAGCTGGTGGGGTCTGTTAGAACAGCAACCACCCCCAAGCCCGTGGAACAAGGGCCACAACTGGCTTCTCTCTCTCTCTCTCTCTCTCTCTCTCTCTCTCTCTCTCTCTCTCTCTCTCTCTCTCTCTGGCTCTCTCTTCTCAGACAGACACCAGTCTGCACCAGGAGCGGGACAGGGGACTCCCAGGCACACCACACAGCCAGATTACCACGTTGAAACCAACACCCACCACCCACCACCAACCCTTTCAGTCTGAAATCTCTTGAATTGTTTCAGTGACATCAATCATCCCTCCAACCTAAGAGCAGAAGTTAAGGACGACACCCGCAGGCAGGGACCAGTAACAGGTGAGCACCCAGGGGCACCTACAAATCCACTTTCACCCCCCCCTCCTGCCAGGTTCCCTCCCGAGACTTGGGGTTGCCTCTGAGGGTCAAAGCCCTGGAGGCAGGACCAGAGAGCCGCTGGGGCCAGCTCACAGCCCCCCTCGGCAGGATGGGGCCCGACCCTGTCCAAACGGCTACCCCCAAAACACCATGAAGGGAAAAGGCACGATTCTCCGGAATCTGAGTCGGCTGGTCAGGGGCCACAGAGAGGCGGCTGTGGGTAGGGCATTTGCTTTGCCAACCTGGGTTCGATCCCCGGCATCCCACAATCCCACATGGTGCCCCTGAGCACCACAAGGAATTATTCCAGAGCGCTGAGCCAGGAGTAACCCCTGAGCATCACCAGATGTGGCCCCCAAACTAAAACAAACAATAATTTGAGAACTAAACCTTAAAGGGGGGGGCAGGGAGAAGAGGCAATGCTTAATGCTTTCCACTCAAAGAATCAGAAATCTGGAGACTTCCCATTACGGGGTTTAGAAGTGAAGAAACCAACGTTTAAAGAGGAAGAAACAATGACTGGTCCACAGGTTCTCAAGGAGCTCATGCTGAAACCACACTTAGAAAAAAACGCAGAAAGGGGCTGGAGCTATAGTACAGCCCTGCACGTGGCCAACCCAGGCTCGATCCCCAGCATCCCATCGGGTCCCCCGAGCACCGCCAGGACTCCTGAGTGCAGAGCCAGAAGTGACCCCTGTGCATTGCTGGGTGTGACCCAAAAAGAAAAAAAAACTGAAAAAAATAAGAGAGAAAAATGTGGAAAATGAATCGTCCAAAAACTTAGAACTTCAAAATACTGCCCATGGCGGGTGAGCGATGGTGAGGGGCTCAGGCATGGCGGGAGAGTGGGGACAGTAGTGAGGGGCTCCGGCACTGCATGGGGACGAGGGGTGGTGGGTGCTGGAATCATGCACGAGAAACCCTGCCATCAGCTGCCCTGCCACCCCAAACACTCCCCGCTTCTTCCAAGTGACCAAGAGGACAACACACTTGCAGGCAGGGCAAGAGCCGCGGGAGGGGACCGTCCCGGAGGGGGCCGGGGGCCGGCCAGGCCTCTCACAGGACTCAGGTCTGCACCCAGCGGGAGACCCTGCCCCATCCGGAGACGCGAGCAAGGTCACAGCCCGCACATGGCTGGGAGAAGCCCCCGGCCGGCCGCTGTGGGTGAAGCAGTGTCCCTCATTCTGAAAGGGAACCAAGTGCCCTCGCCATCAGAAGCCAGGCCTCTGTCTTTTTTTTTTTTGTAATTAAAAAATAAACCGGCAGTGGCCTCCCATGCCACGTCGGCACACTTTCGCCGCTAAGACACACCTCGAGAACTGACCCCGATGCGGTGGGAATTTGCCAGTTTCAACAAATACTATTGACCTACTTCTTCAGGGAACAACAATGCTGGCCGGCTAAGCCGCTTCCCCTACAGACCGTCGCCTCAGGCTCCAGAGGAACAGAGGGACACAGATGGACATGGATGGACACAGATGGACACACACACACACACACACACACACACACACACAAGACACTGAAGAGGCCCTTGGGGATCAGAAAATCCCCGGGGACACAAACACACACACACACACACACACACACACACACACACACACACTCTGAAGAGGCCTTTGGGGATTAGAAAATCCCCAAGAAATGTGGGTCACGACTTCACGTTGAGTGCATGTGAAACTCAGGATTCTTCTGAGACGAGGAAATGAGTCACGGGGCTCCGGCTCAGGCACAGACAGATGCCCCCTGGGTTGTGTTCTGGGGGGTCTCCGCGCCAAGGGAAGCCACTGTGAGCCCCGGGACGCCGAGACTTTCTGCGGCCGTCCATGGAAAGCACAGAGCAGACTCGGGGCCACCAGGCCGAGGAGGAGAGGCAGGCGAGCCACACGAGGAATGACAGCGTTTGGCATTTTTCGAAGCAGCAAGTTATTAAAAGAGGGAGGAGGGAAACGTCCTCGGCTCCCTTCCTATTGCCATAGGAACCGCGCGAGAGGGGCCGCGCGCACGCAGCACCTGGCCGCCAATTGGCTGGCGGGCTGCACGCTGGCCGGAGCCGGCCTCCAGACGGGGCCTCCGCGTCCATTCATCTCAGAGCCACTGGAGAGCGAGCGAGGGCGGCCCCCCTCCCCACGCACCAGAAGCCTCGGCCTCATCGCAGGGCTCCCGGGAAGCCCCCACAGGTCCGCTCTCGGATCCTCGGCACGCTTGTGGTCGCCGGCCAAGAGGCTTAAACTACTACCATCCCATTCAGCCCCAAACTTCTCAGTGCTGACACCGCAGAGAGTCAGGCACAAACACCCTAGGAGGGTGCCCCGAGAATGCGCAGCGTGCGCACACTCTCACACACTCTCACACACACACACTCTCTCACACACACTCACAGACTGAAACCCACCCAGAGGAGGACCATGACCCAACCAAGCCATACAGGATGAGCAGGAGGCAGCTGGGGGTGAGGAAAGACACCCGCAGAGCAAGGAGTGAAACCCAGCTGGGTGAGCTGGGAGCACCCCACCTACCCCCAACGGGCAATCCTGCGCTTCTCCAGTACCGAACGGCAAGAAGATGAATTACTCGGGTGGAACCACACCTCCAGCCCCCCACCCATTACGCTACAGGCTCAGGAGTTTCATGGGGGGGGGGGCGCAGAGGCCTATTCGATGTGCTCGGGGATAAAGAGACCTCCCAGGCACACCGTCCGGTAATTCTGAAATAAGTATCTACTGGAGGGCTTTCTGGTTCTTATTTTTGACAATCCATCAACGTGCAGTTTCCGAAACATGTCAGAGCTGGATGAAAGGGTCTGGGCGACAGATGGTGGGGTGGGAGAGGCAGGGGAGGGGCATCGCACCCAGGCAGTCTCCCCACTCACGTCTGCACCTGGGAAGACGGGGCGGGCACCTGCCACATGCCAGAGACAGCCAGGGTCCCCTCGGCAGAGGTCGACCCAAGGGGACAGGCAGTCCATTCCTTCTAAAAAAACAAATGATCTTTATGGTGGGGAAGGGAGGGAAGCGGAGGGTGGAACCCAGGTCTCACCCTGGCAAAGCCTGGACTTTACCAGTGGACACACCCAGGCCTCAGCAGCCATGCGTGCTCCTGGCTGCCGTGAGGCCCTGTGCCACGAAGCCCCCGTGCACGGGAGCGGTGCACCCCAGCGGCATCGCCCTGTGCTGCCGGGCCAGGATGCGGGTATGCTCAGGGCTGACTCTGGGCCGGGCTGCCCGCAGGCAAACTGGCATCTCTCAGGCCCGTCAGCGTCGTCCGAGCCACTGCGGGCAGCCGTCACGTGACTCGGGAGTCCACGGGTCGTGGCAGGAGGGAACCACGCCTGGAACCCTCACACCGGCCAGTGCCAAGCCCTCCCTGGTGCCGGAGGACAGCGGGCCAGCCTTCGCCTCTGCAGGCTCACACCCAAGAGCCCAATCTCCCCGCAGCCTTTCCCAGCAAGACGGGTACCGCGCCTGAGCGGGCAGCCAACGAGCCGATCCCAGAGCGAACCCCACCTGACCCAGGGGAGCGGATGCAGGATGGCGGCGGCGGCCCGCGTGGCAGGAAACCCCCCATTCCGGTCTCTGCCCAGGACCTGGCGTCTGGTCAGCGGGGCGGTTCCCCACTGGGGCTCGTCATCGCAGCCGGGTCACACGGGGGTTCCCCACCCTCCACGCCAGTCGCCACTGAGATGACGCAGCCACAAAGGACTCCGTGACTTTTCTGAGGCTCCGGCTGGGGCTGTGGAGGGCGGCCAGTGAGAACACCGTACCCCCCCCCCGCGCCCCCGCTTTCTCTGCCCTGGGGCCACGCCCAGGGGTGCTCGGGACTCCCAGCTCTGTGCTCAGGGTCACCCCCGGGGACCTGAGGGAGCCTAAGGGGACCCTACGGGATGCGTGCAAAGCAAGCAAGAGCCCTCTCCCCACTGCCTGCCTCTCAGGCTCTCGTGCCACACTCCAAAGCCCAGACCCACGATGCAGACCTCCGGCTGACAGAATGAATGGAAGTCACACTGAAAAGGCCCTCCCATACCCGACCCCGGCTCTGCCGCCTTCGCAGAGACGATACCCCACATCATCACCACCACCGAGTAACTGCAGAGACAACACCCCCCACCACACACACACACACACACACACACACACACATATCACCACCCGAGGAACTGCATGTCAGCACGATGGGGCCTGCCAGCAGCCAGGGAACACGGAACCCAGAAAGGAACCACAGTCCTTAGCAATTGAACTGCAGCAGGACTATATACTTAAAAATAACTCCACAGGGCATCCCTCAGGCTAGGCTAGGCGCTACCGAGAGCAAAGGGCCTGGGGAGAAGGAAGGGGGGGGGAAGAAGCAGCCCCGGGAACTAGCCAGGAAGCGGCGCAACGACCTGGGGCGAAGCATGTATGTGAGAGCCCCAACCCCCAGAAGAGGCCCCCAGCACTGCAGACACGCCCCCTGCCCCTAGAAAACGCAAGAGGAGGAGAAAGAGGGCCAGGAACTGGGTTTGGGGTGGGAGGCCCCGAGTTCCAGCCTCGGCCCCAGCACCCCAAAGAAAGGAGGAAATTTATTCTCGGCCAGACTGGAGTGAAACTGGGACTGGAGGCCACAGCCCAGACCTTGCTCACACCCATTACTTTAAACTTTTAACAACGACCACGTGCTGAATGACCACTGGGCTCAGCGGCCAGCGACCCCCACCGCGGTGGACAGTGGCTCTGCACGCTCAATTTCTGACTCATTCACATTTGCTGCTGCTTCTGCACCGAAAATCTAGTGCTACTGGTCATCTTTCATGGGCCCGTGAATTTTAAAGTGGTGCTTTATAACTGCATCGCTAATGATGTAAGTTGTTGAAGGTCATAAACCGTGACCTGGCAGCATTTGTAAGAACGGATTCCTTTTTCCGATACCTTCAGGCCCATCTTCAGCAGACGGGGCTTAAATGCGCTGAGATGCTGAGCGCTGGGGAAATATTTTGCCGCGTAATCAGCAGAAATAGTAGTAGGGGCCATTAGCCGCTAGCAGCGCGTTCCCCAAACTCCAGCTACCACTGGTGACTCCAGGGCTGTCCTGGGCTCCTCCTGGCCCTGAGAGGAGGCGGAGGATTAGACTGGTGTGTGGGGGAGGGGGGGAGCGGAACCTCTATTCTAAGCGGCAGACAGAACAGGATGTAGCCAAATCATCTACTTCCGGCAGGGCCCCAGCCGGCCGGCATGAGGTGAGGCGAGGCTGCGGAGGATGGGGTCCCCCACCAGCTCCTCACATCAGCCCAAGCCCGGCCGGGAACAACCGGACCGCCAGGGCGCAGGCTGGCCAGGGAAGGAAACTTTCCATCGGGGAACCAACCAGGTGCCTGCCAAGTCCAACCTCATTTTCACTATCCATTGTTCTCCTAAGGGTGCCATCAGCCCTCAAGAGGCCTAAATAAATTTACAAGAAACAGAGGCCCAGAGAGCGGAGGAGACTGGCCGGGGCTGGCGGAAGCTGCGGTGCCCCCCGCCTTCCTCCAGACAACAGCCGCCCAACGCAGCAACTACCTCACGCCTATTTCCAAACCTCTCCCGTCTCTCCCGTCGCACCCCTGGACGGCCGAGGGGGGTGTAACTTCTCCGCACATCAAGGCTGGAAACCCCGTGCGCCTTATCCGACTCAGCAATTTCAACGTGCAGGAAATTAAACTACAATTAAACTATGGGGGCGGGGTAGGGGGAAGAAGGCTCGGGCAGAAGTACAGCAGGGAGGGTCGGAGCGAGAGCACGGACCTGTACTCCATCCCCGGCATCCCGTCAGGTCCCCGGAGCACTGCCAGGAGTGATTCCTGCACGCAGAGTGAGGAGCAACCCCTGAGCACCACCAGGCGCAGCCAACAAACAAACAAAAAACACAGGCTATGACTCCAATCAAGTCACATTTAATAATTACTTCCCCAAGCAGCCGACACTATCAACGAGTGCGTCCCAGATGCGAAGTACAGGGATTTTCATCTATCCCGCCCCGACCCTTCTCTCAGCCGCACATCCAGCCACGGGGCATTCCTGGTTCCCAGCCCGCTTCCTCCAGGCCAGCCCCAAACACAGGGGCGGCGCTGGCACTCCCACACGCTTCCGTGGGGTCTAGCGGTGGGCAATGGCCCCTGGGTCCCAGCCGAGAGCAGCCACACCTCTGCCCCCACCTGCCTCAAGGAACTGAGCGTTCCCCGGGGGAAACGCAGCAAAAAGGCACCTGTCCCCCTGCGCACGGGCACCAGAGCTGCCTGCCACCTCCTGGCCCCCAGCCTGCCGCCAGACTCCATCAGAGACTTCTGGAAGCACCTGCAGCGGGAGGTCCGAGGCGTCCAAATCCTGAGCCTACTTCCCCCGGAGAAAACCAAGCGTGTTGGGCCCGAGAGCACACAGGCTGGGAGGTGCAAGGGGCTGACCCCGCCACTGCCGGGCGCGCCCCGTCCAAACATGCCAAGGAGCACAGAGTCTGTCCCGGAGCGGACGCAAGTCACAGCTTTCCGGATGAGGGCGTGCGGGACCCCCGAGGGAGGCCACACCATAGCCCTACGTTTGAAGGTTTTCATCTGAAACTGCGGCTGCATTCACAAGTTGGCTGGGCCTGCCGCTCTATCAGATGCCGAAACGCAACGCACTGCACAGCAGATGTTCTCAGCGCCAAAGGCACCCGCATCACAGGGTATTTCTGGCAACAGAGCTTTATTACTTCCTGGTTTATAAGGGGGGAAGGGAGGAAGAAAGAGAACTTCCTAAGTGCTGGGGCTGGAGCGATAGCACAGCAGGGAGGGCGTTTGCCTTGCATGCGGCCGACCCAGGTTTGATCCCCGACATCCCAGAGGGTCCCCCGAACACTGTCAGGAGTAATTCCCGAGGGTGGAGCCAGGGTAACTAACCCCAAAAGCCAAAAACAAAAACCAGGAGAGCCTAAGCTGTAGTCCACGGAAGGACAGCTCTGAGGAGTTCCAGACATCGTTCCTCTCAAAGGCTTCCTGCTTAGACACCTAGCTAGCTCTCTCTTTCCTCCTTTCCTCTCCTCTCCCTTCCCCTCCCGCCCTCCTTCACGGGATGAGACCAGAATGCAAAGTCGCCTATTAACAGATAGGAGGGGGCCCAGCTCTCAGCCCCTCCATTCACGTCATCGTGATGGGATGCGTGGACTCTCATAGCGGCCATTGTTCAGTGTCCCCAGCTGACCCTGGTCTCCACCCAGCGGCCAGGCTCTCCCGATCAATGGGTCTGCCTGCGGCGTGGGGGGGGGGGGGCAGCGGCTCAGGGCAGGACGCTCTCGGGCAGCTCCTCCTCTGTCGCAATAACCATGAATGACTCAGCCCCAAAGGAACCAGTCAAGATGCTCTACACAACACAGATGTCACTCTCCCAACACAGTCTTCATTAATTCTGGGAGGAGGGACAGGAGACAGCTCTCCTGGGAATACTCCCCGCTGCCTTGAGGAAACCACTTCCTCTCGCGGTTAAGAGAAAAGCCATCTGCGAGGCACACTTCTTTAGCACTGATGAGCTGAAAGACGAGGGAAAGACAATTATAACAGCTACCAGAACTGGGAAGGACGACAAGGTGACACTCGTCTCCCTTTAAAAATAATCGAATTCAAAACCCCCAAATGCCTCTCTCAACCACAAGAAAACGCCAAGAGCGACCCATTTCTTGGACAGAGCATGCTTCCAAGCAGATGTGGAGTCCCGTCTCAGAAACGAGTTCATGAAATCCCAACGCTACGCAAACCACACAGTCAAGCAAGCTCCCGACGGCCGGCGAATGGAAGCTTCCAGGTTCCTGGAGTGCCTGGTAGGGCCCATAAATATTTGTTCAATGATCCAACAGATCCAGCAAGGTCTGACGGGTTCCCATTCACACAGCACACTCCTGGTGGGAAGATAGCGTTATCAGGGCTGGAGTGATAGTCCCAGGGCACTGGCCCTGCACGTGGCCGGCCCGGGTTTGATCCCCGCGTCCCATAGGGTCCCCCTGAGCCCCACCAGGAGGGATGCCTGGGCACAGAGGCCTGAGCCAGGTGTGGCCAAGAAGAGACTGTTGTCACATTAGGGGGTCGGCGCAGCGGGGCTGCAGTGATGCCTCTGTCCTGGGGGCCAGCTCCAAGGGTGAGGCAGAGGAGGAACGGGAACCCACAGCTTCCTTGGGACCTGCCAATTCATCCAGCCCCTTTCACGACGTAAGACAGTGACGGGGCTTCCGTACGTACAACTGGAAACCCTTGAGCGAATGAAACGACACAGCTGAAGCCCTGAACAACGCCAGGCGGCAGAGTCCTGCCACCGCCGGGTTCCTGTCCCTCGCCCGCGCAGCCCCGTCACTGACACAGGGGGCTGCACGGGAGACACACACCAGGATGACACGCCGGGAGTGTCCGGGAGATGCCACAGCTCGAGGCTCCAGCAGGGACCCCCGATTCTCCCTGGAGCCTAGGCAGCCCCCCCGCCCCCGTGCAGGGCACTTCCCTCCAGACCTGTGACGAGCAGGGTGTCGCCAAGGGTGTCCGGGCACAGGTGCCCTCTGCAGCGGCCAGCACCCCCCACCCGCCATCCCACCTCGCCCGCCTTCATCTCGTTTGCCTACACACACGTTTCACCGCATCGTCTCTCCCCGTTTATTTTGTTTCTGTCTTCCTACGTCGGATGTGTCACTTGTCATCACCCAAACCCTCGTCTTTGGAATCGAGTCAGGCTGAAAGGCACCGAGGGCCGGACTCGAGAAAAGGCAAGAGCCGGGGCTGGGGAGTGAGTCTGACCAACACGCCCCGCACAGGAGTGACCCCTGAGCACCCCCGAACAAAAGAGGCAGAAAAGGAAAAGGCAAGAGACGAGCAGAGGAGAGCGCCTGTGAGCGGGGCCGGCGGTGGCCGCCCAGGACGGGCTCGACTCTTCCAGAGCCCCTTCCTGAGCAAGAACAGAACGTTGAGGCACTGAGCACGGATCGGGCTCGGAAGAGAGAGGACAGGGGGCGTGTCGGATGTTTGGTTTTAGCTGACGGAGAGACAGGCTGGATCGGGATCCAAGAAATGTCTCGGTCAATGGCCAAGAGCCACGAAGCTACGGGGAACAAACAACAGACAAATACGTGGCAATATTAAAACAATTTTTTTTCTTTTTAGACAGAGAAAGGATGGGATTGGCGATGGCTTCGAGAGAGACTTAAGTGGCCACCAACTCCACAGCATGTGTCGGCTCTGGAGCTGAAGAAACCAACCACGACACTCAGGAGAGAAACCCGCAGACCTCCACCGGAAGGCAATCTAACACACGCGACCCTCCGTGAAACGGCCAGTGTTCTCAGAAACGGTCTCAGACCCCACCCGGGCAAAAAAAAAAAGTCAGGACAACTCTGGGCCCTGGCCACTGACAAACACGTCTGTGAGCGCAGGATGTCAATGATGGGTCGGGTGTGCTGGGGGGCCCCTTGAGGGGGACCCCAGACTGTCTGTTCCATTACTGGAAATCTTCAAACTGACTTCAAATAAGTGAGTGCATCTATGAGCCCACCAGGCGGTTAAGTATAACACGACTTAGTTGTGGATGCTTAGTTGTGGGCCACACCTGGCGGTGCTCAGGGAGCCATTCGGGGGGCCAAACCCAGTCAGCCACACACAAGGCAAACGTCTTTCTGACAGTGCTATATCGCTCCGGCCCCTAAACACTAATGCAAAGGAATTGTTGTCCCCACCCCCTTTTTTTAGATGAAAACCAGGCAAGACCAGGAGGTAAGCAGAGGCCCTGGCGGGCAGCCGGGTCCAGCACAGAGGACACGTGCAGGTCCCCTAAAGGCACTGGGAAATGCCACGCTGGGCGAGGACACAGAGTCATGCCCCTCCAGGACAGAGGCACTCCTGCAGCCTAGACAGACAGACAGACACACGCGCACGTGTGCGGGACCCCGAGAAGAGTCGACCCAGACGCAGCGGCCAACTTCTAACGCAAGCACTGCTTCCCTGGGACCTCTGGGTGCTGCCGGGTGAGCAGAGGGTCCTGCCGGCACAGCTGGACGACAGTCAGGCCTGCCCGGGGGCGAAGGCTCTGGCCCTGCACTAAATCCAAGTCCGTTCCGTCCCTGGCACCACAAAGGGCCCACCAGGCACTGCCAGAGTGGCCCCCCGCACAGAGCCAGGAGTGACTCCGGAGCACTGCCGGGAGCAGACCCCCGGTCCAAAATCAAACGTCGCCACTAGGAATGAGAGCGACAAGCGGCTGGGGACCGGGAGAAGCTGGAGCCCCTCAGAACAGCATGGCCATGCAGATGCCGTGGGGGCCATGGCCTGATGGGGGCCGCCCGCCAAGGGCTGGGCTCCCTGCTCTCCTCGTGCTCTCAGGACACACCAGCCCCGGCTCGGAGACGCCCGCCCAAGGTGGCAATCACCGCTTCCGAGAACGCACGCCGGGCTTTACGAGACAGAACCGAGAGGCCCACAAAGGGCAGGTGTGACGGCTACCAAGGCCGAGCCTTTACTCAGCTAACAGGCACCTTTGAAACACGACCACGGGGCCATGGCGCCAAGTTGCCCCGGGCACTGCTGAGCAGAAAAACGCAGCCTGCAAAACAACTTCATGTGTGGAAAAACAAAGGTGAGACACATACAGGAAAGAAGAGCGGACGGGCGGGCGGACAGATGGACAGATGGCGCAGTGGGCATGGGGGCTATCTTGCACACAGCCGGCCAGGGTTCAAGCCCTGGCATCCCACAGGGTCCCTCCACCCCTCTCCGGCTTCTGTTTTTTATTTTATATCATGTTCGTATTTTTTTTTCTGTAATATACATATATTACCCCTTGAAAAGAAAATGTGTCTTATCGAACGACCTCCCAATTGTTCCCAATGTGCGTATAAATGACAATGTAAGTTAGCTGGATCAGCACTGGGGGGTGGAGGAAAGAATCTTGATCCCTGGGGCCAGAGTAGGGGAGGTAGGGGCGCTTGCCTTGCACTCAGCCAACCCAGGTATGGTTCCCCGTGCCCTACACGGTTCCCTGCGCCACGCCCGGAGCCAGCCCTAAGGACGCACAGACTCTCCCAACTCTTAGAAAGAGTTTTTCTTTTTCCCTTGTGGACTTTGGCACAGTGATTTACACCACCATCAATAACAGAAGTTTCGGGCGCAGTGGCAAATCCCTGGCTCTGGCTCCCTAGACTGCGTCAGCATAAGACCCTCAGGGCCAGCCCAAGACAGGCAGCACCCGGGGGCTGCCCCAGCATAGGTGGGCAGGAATTTGCAGGGCACGGCAGGAGAAGCTGCCGATGTCCAGGCACACGCAGCCACCTCGCTAGAAGTCGACGACGGAGTGGAGCGACAGGACAGTGGGCAGGTCATGTGCCTGGCACACGCCCAGTCCAGGTTTGAAGCCAAGCATCCCACAGGGTCACCCAGGCACTGCCTGGTGTGGCCCCCACACCAGGATGATGAGAATGACAAAAAGTGTCTGGAGCACTCCCAGAAGCGCTGAGCCCCGCTGGCCACGAGGAGAATGGGAGGAGGATGCAGACGGACACTGCAAGGGGCTCTCCCTTCCCTCCCCCACTCAGCCAAGCACCACCGCAGGCCAGGCCAGGGCAGCTGACCCCACAGGCCGCCGACACGGAACCCTCGGCAGCCTGGGCCCGGCATGCTGGGAGACTCGGGAGAGAAACGTCGGCACAAAAGGCCGAGCCCATGCCAGGAGCTTTCCGCACACGCAGCCTGGACACAGCCCAGATAGCCATCAGCGGGAGGCCCAGCCAGCTGCCGCCCACGCACATGATGTCATCCTACGGAGCCACGGCGAGGGACAAACACCTGACACCACAGTGAACCTCAAAAACCCGCGGAGCAAGAGGAGCCCGGCGGGACAGGAGCTGGTGACCGCTCCCGCCGTGCGCCCAAGGGTCCGGCCAGGGGCTGCTGGACACGGCGCCCGGCTCCCGAGCCTCCGGGGACACATCTTTCTTTTCTGTTTGGTTTGAGGGTCACATCTGGGGGGTCGGGGGGGTTGGGTCTCTTTTTGTTACTCTTCGCCCTGGCTCTACACTCAGGCATCAGGCCTGGCCAGGCTCGGGGGACCTTCTGGAGTGCTGGGGATGAAACCTGGGTGGGCCGCATCCCGCAAACAACAGCTGAAGGGAGCAAAGCCTCCAAAGCAAGACGCCACTCAGCAACCCTCAGAGGCAGCTCGGATCAATGGACCGACAAGGGCCAGGGAGCGGCAGCACAGCGGGGAGGGTGACTGCTTGGCATGCAGCCCACCTGGGGGGGGTCAATCCCCGGTGCCCCACAAGGTCCCCCAGACGCCCCCAGAGTGATCCCTGAGCTCAGAGTCAGGGGTCAACCCTGAGCATTGCCGGGCAAGGCCCCAAAGCCCAAAAATTTAAAAAAAAAACCAAAAAGGCCCGGCAACATCAAGGGGCCTCTGTAGAGTCCCAGGCCATCCAGTGGTGTGAGCTGAAACGAGAGGGGGGGTGCTGCCCATCTGGGACACCCTCCACCCCCAAAGGCCCCCCAGAGACAAAAGCAAGAGACCCGGCAGGGCACAAGCTTCAGGTGTGCACCTAGGCGCCCTCAACGCTGAGCGCTGTTACTGGGGGGAGCCACACTGAGATCCATGCCCCCCCCCCACCCTGGAACTGGAAGCTTCCCCACTGTGCCTTGGGTGGGGCCCGGGGCCTCTGCGTCAGTCACCTCCCTCCCATACTGGTGCTTCGCCTGTTGTCCACCTCTATCTCCCCCGATCGCCTGGCCCGAGGGTGCCACGGCACCAGACAGTCAGGTCCCAACCTGCCCAGGAGGTTCCTGAGCACCGCCCCACACAGTTCCAAATGCCCTGCAGACAGCACTTCACAGCCTGCAGAGACGGTGCAAAATCAGCTGGAGCCGAGGAGAGCAACTATGTGGGAAAGCGGCCCCAGGGCGTCCAGCTCCGGGGCAGTAGGGAAGATTCAGGGAGGAAAACCAATCACTCTGCATCGGTTCAGAAACCAAAGTCTGTTCATGTGTATAACTCCACTAAGCTTCACGCGGTGACAGTGCAGAGCCTCTCTCTGCCGTCTGTCTCTCCAAGGGAACCAAGCGATCACGAAGGCAAGGGGTCAACTCCCAGAAACTATGAGACACGAGCCAAAGAGCCGAGCTTTCCAGAAACAGGCCTCGTGTTGAACTGCGCTGGGCTTGCCGTGCACACACAAACACACTCCAGCTATCAACACGGTTGACCCGCTCTCCAGCAGCCCCGAGTTCCGCCTCTTCCCACCATCTGTTACTATCCTGCCATCCCTCGCCTGGAATATTCCACCGTCTCTAACTCACTGCTGTCCCTCCTCTCCGATGCACCTTCCAGCCCGACAGGCAGCGTGGGCTCCTGCAAGCACCCGTCCTGCTCGGATTTCCAATGTCACCCCTGCTTCCAGACCGCAGCACCCCCAGCCCTTCCCCCGGCCTGGAATCACAAGCTCAAAAGCTTATGTGGCCAGGCGGGATCCACGCTGAAGACCCTAGACGGGCTCTAACTACGGCGCACCCGCCACCCACCCACCTGGGTATCCTCCACCTGTGAGCACCTGTCTCCTCCCTCCACACCCTGTCTTTTAGCACCTACAAAACAGCTCCATGTGCTCCCCCACAGTCTCTGCCTGCCCCCTGCTCTCTGTCACCTCTGCTCCGCGCCCCTCCCTGCCCCCAGCTCTCAGTCTCCTCTGCTCTGAGCCCCTCCCCTGCCCATCTGCCCGCTCCGTGCGATGCCCTATGAAATGCCCTTCCTTCCTTTCCAAGCCTCACCCAAGTGCCTCTCTCCATCACGGTCTCCCGGGTCTCCGCATCAGATTCCTTCTGTAAATAAATGCAAGATGCAGCAATGCCCTTTAGGCCCGAGCCCGTGGCAGGCTTCCCTGGCCTCCTGGAGGCACAGACGCGCAGCCCCAGACCACTAAGCAGTACCACCGGGGCTGGGGGGCTTTATGATTGCTGGGACTTTCCAAAACACCAGGGTTTGCAGGTTTAGAAAGATACTCCTGCGGGGATGACTTCTGAGTTAAAAAATAACTTTCAGTCACCGTAACTGACAGACAACATCACAGTTCTTTGGTCCACAGGAAGATCCGGAAGCGACCACAACCCTAGAACAATGGTTTGGGCATCTAAATCTGACTGCCCCCTGAAAGTGGCCAGCCCTGGAGGAAGGTCGGTCACTGACATGCGGGGAAAGCAGAAGCCCTGGGACAGAAGCTCCCGGGGTCCCAGCCGGGCAGCCGAGCTGAGGGGCTCTCGGCAGAATGTAGGCAGTCTGGGTGCCTCATTGTCTCTGCGGCCATGCGGCGACGCCCTAGAAAGCCCCCTTTCGCAGCTCCCGTCCATCTGGGATCGGGAAGCTGACACCACTTCCTAGGGAGGAAGGCTGGCATGGAGCAGGCCGCGGGCACTCACGAAGCGGACAGCGTTGTGCTCGGACGAAGCATCCTCGGCCAAACGCTTCCCCCCGAGCACATGGCAGAAGTACAGGTGCGAGGGAGGAAGCCAACGGGAACACTCGGCAAGTGAAGGGCGCCGCGCAAGGATGACGCCAGGGTTCAATCCTGGGCAGTGGACATGAGCCCCCTCCTGTGTGATCCAAACCACCCACCACCCCCTCAAAATAAAACAAGCAATGCCAGGGAGGAGGGGGCAAGGAAGAGGGTCCGGGGCGACTGCTGCCTGCACACCAGGGACCCGGGCTGGATCCCGGCACCCCACAGGGTCCCTGGAGCCCCGCCAGGAGGAACCTCAACTCAGAGCCAGGAGCGAGCACCGAGCACGGCTAGGTGTGGCCCCCAAACAGAGGGGGCGTGGTTTGGGGGAGCACGATAAGACTTGCGGGGTAGGGGGAGTGCTCCCTTCTTGAGTGTGCAATTTAAGGAACTGAAGATAAAAATTTGAGGGTTCTGAAAAGCACGTGGTCTGCGGCTCCCCCACACCCTCTCAGGAGTCTGGGTGCTGACACTGAGTGAGTCTGCTTGGTTTGGGTCCCACCTGGCTGCTCCCTGCTCAGGGGCACGGCCACGGGCTCAGAGCACGCTGCAGGGGACACGGGCCTGTCCTCAGCCCACTGAGTTCCCTCACCCGGTTCTGACCGTGGTTACCAGTGCCGGGAGCTGGTGCTACAAGCACGCCAATACCAGTCCTGCCCCGGGTACCAGAGGCCCCGCCAACGACGGCCACAGAGGCCAAATCTAGGCCAAATCCCACCCTAGAAAGAGACTTTTTGTGTGTGTTTATTTTATTTATTTTTTTTTATTAGTGAAACCCATGAGGTACAGTTGTAGACTTACAAATTTTTGTCCTTGGGTTTCAGTCATACAATGATCGGGTACCCATCCCTCCACCAGTGCCCATTCTCCACCACCACGGATCCCAGTATCCCTCCCAGCCCCCAACCCCTCCGTCCCACCCTGCCTCTGTGGCAGGGCATTCCCTTTCGTTCTCTCTCCTTTTGGGTGCTGTGGTTTGCAAAAGAGGAACTGAGTGGCAGTCATGTTCGGTCTATAGTCTATTTAGAAAGAAACTTTTAACTGGACATTGGACACTGCATTAGGGAATGACTTTGATCTTCTTAGACGGGGTCTGGTTTGTTTTGGTTCTGGGGCGCTGACTCCTGGCGCTGTGCTCAGTGATCTGTGATGGTTCCTGGTGGGATCGGAGACCACACGGGGTGCCAGGGACAGAGCCCAGGTGGCAAGTGCCCTGCCCGCTGGGCTCTCTCTCTCTCTCTCTCTGGCCCCTGTCCAATGGCCACAGACACGTATGAAACAGGCGTGATGGCACGACAGGGGGTTCACTGTGTACGGGAGGAAACACCTGGGGGGTGTGGTGGGGAGATGCAGCGTGAACCGTGAAGGGTGGGAGGATCACGGCTTTCAAAGCCGCCACGTGGGGCGAGGGGAGGAGGGGAGAGTGCAGGGAAGGGCAGGGACGGAGGGAGAGCGGGCCAGGCCGCACGCAGTCCAGGGGAGCACACGTGCGCCCCCCAACACTCCTGGGCCTCGAAGCTGGCCCCGGGGACCATCCCAGGAGGAAAAGGCAGGAGAAAACCGTGTTCCCACGACCGGCTCAGGGATGTGACGCCCTGAGAGTGGCAGCAAACGAGCTTCTCGAGCGAGACCTGGGCGTCACGTGAGGCCATGGCCCAGGTGGATACTACGGCTGCCGGGGTGGGTGAGTGGGCGCGTGGAGGACTGAACCACGCCCAGCGAAGCTTGGGGCTCACTCCTCTGTCCGGAGGACAGAGCCAAGCACCTGCCCTGGGCCCCGGCCCCAGGGCCCTGAGCAGAATGAAGAAGCTCCTCGGCCTGCAAATGGCCCCGTGTCCTCCCGCTCTGGTACTGCTGGTCTTTGTTCGGTTTGGGGGCCACACCCAGGATGCTCAGGGCTCACTCCCGGCAGGGCGCCGGGGATCTCATAGGGCACCGAGGATGGAACCCAGTTTGGCTACTTACAAGGCAAAAATCCTCCGCGCTATCCCAGGGCTCCGGCCCCCTCCCTGCTCTCCTTGGCAGCCCTGGGGGCGCTCGCCCAAGCCCCGAACTGCCTGCGTAGGCCCGAGTCAGTAGCTGTTTCCAACCTACCCCTGAAAACCTGGGTGCTCTGGGAGCCGAAGGACCCACCAGATCGTCGTTGGCAAAGCCAAGACACAGAATCTCAGAGCCGAGTGGCCGACACTTAGCCAGCACCCCGCTCCCCGCCATGTGTGCCCAACCGTCCACCAGTCCCTGTGGGCTACAGATCAGGCCTGTCTCCCACCGTCCCTCTGCCAGGGGCCACCGCTGCCCTGTCCTGGAAGAAGAGAACTGGAGCCTGGAGAGGGACCATCTGCCACCCCCAGCCCGGTCCTCTCATGGCTCGCGGTCCATACTCCGGGGGGGGGGTCACACGGTCCAGCCAAACCAACTCATGTCCCCGTCGGCCTCTGTACCCCCAGTCCCTGCTGAAACGGCAGCGTGCGCGTGTGTCCCTGCCTCAGTGAAGACAGCCCCAGAATGACAACAGAGCAAGCCAGAGCGACGTCACCCAATGATGGGGTGGGGGCAAGAGGAGGGACCACCAGCCCCACCGACACCTTCTCTGGGGGCCGGACTGAACACGCTGAGGGGGTGTGTCGGCAGCAGGAGGCCACGGGGACCAGCACCAGGCAGGAGTGAGCGATGGAAGCCCGTGCCGGGAGGGGACAACGTCCGTCGAGTAGACCAGAGAGGCCAGGGCCACCCCTGGCCAGAGAGACGGTCCCTGCCCTGGCCAAGACAGCACCGAGGAACCGCAGACCTGCCGGGGAGGGCGGCCAAAGGCAAACTGGGCAATCCGGAGTGGCGTCAGACGCTGCGCTGCCCGGGGCTGCCGGGGACAGGCACAGTCCTTGGTGCTTTCTTCTCTGTCACCATGCACCAACCAAGACATTAGGTTTCGGGCACACCCCCTCCCCGGTGTCCCCCCGCCCTGTCGGCTTCTGCGAGAGGTGCTTTGTTGTTGTTCTTGTTGTTGTTTTAAAGTTTTTGTGCTGTTTCCCGACCCTATGATAGCGTTCACACACCACACACCACCACCTGCCAGCACTGCTGCCCCCTCCCAGCCAAAGGCGTCCCTCCGCACGGGCACGTTTCTGACCAACACCAGCCCCTCGGCACGGTTTCCACCGGCCCTGGTATTCATCCCTCCCCTACTGTGTTTCTTTACAACCCACCTCTGAGAGACCGTCCGGTCACGCCGAGGGACATCCACCAGGGAGAGACCCACACGGCCTCTGCCAAGAGCAGCACGGAGCCCTGTGGCTGACCCCAGCACCCGGCAAAGCTCACCGGACCACACCCCTCCACGCCGCTCTGCACGGAAGGGGCCACACACACCCGTCCCTCCCAACGACAGAGTGGGCAACTCTCTCCAGCCCTCTGACCTCTGCTGACCAGCGGCCGAGGCTGCGGCTTGAGCCGCATCTGCGCCTGCACCCGATTCACCCAGCCTCTCCCCTACAAGAGCCGCGTCCCCATGGGTTACCGGAAATGAAAGGGTGGACATACTTAGCATGCCCTGCCCTGGGCTGAGCGCAGTGCCAGCCACAGGTCAACGGCCGCCACCGCTGCCACGACCAGCCCCTCTCCAAACGCACGAGATGCCCCAAGCAACCAATGCTCACACAGGGTAAATCCTAGCAAATACCACGGAATTCAATGAAAACACAAATCGTGGGGAGTACTGATCCACGATGAAGATTTTTTTTTTAACATTTGAAAGAAGTGAGTGGGAATCTGGAGATAACATTAAGTACCCCCGCCCCTGCCAAATGGAAGTGGCCAAGAAAGTGAATGATCTGACAGCTACAGGTCCAAGAAGTCCTTAAGCAAGTTAAAAATCCAATAAAGACCAAAGAGAATCTGAGAGGACAGGATGGAACCCTGCAGTGCCGTGGTCCCTCCCGCTTCCTCCCCGCTTTTCCTGGGACTGAGGACCCCGGGCTGCCCACCAGGCAGGTGAGCACCAGGCCACCCAAGGACCTCGCTGTAAGAAGCTCTTGCGCCGGCTGCAAACGTCAGCCAACGCCGGGAAGAGAGCAGGAGGGACGAGACCATGAAGCCAGAGCCACGGAGACACGAGCTCAACTGTCCCCCAATGCCCGCCACACCCTTCCTCAACACCCCTGCAGGCCAGGGCAGGGGACAGCGCGGGCGCACTGCACGGCAACACGCGGGAAACACCCACTGCGGCACAGCCGGATTCAGGCTCCTGCCTCACACGTGGCCGACGCGGCCCTGGAACCACATGGGGTCCGCCAAGAACTCCTAAGGAGTCACCCTTCCATCACCAGTGGTCCACCAACCCTCCACCCCAAGCCCTCCACCAAAAAATAAAACTGGGGTCCACAGCAGAACACAGCACTCAGCAGATGCCAGCGCTGCTGCGGTCAAACCAGAAGCTACAGCCTGATACTACCGACCCTGGCTCACGGGTCTTCCTTCCTGAAACGGAGGCCACTATCACACCCTCTGGCCGGAGGAACCCAGAAACTATGACTAGAAACTATACGCCCTGCCCTTACGTCAGGCTCCGGGGCCCTCAACTCGCTCCCGACCCTGAAACCAGGCTCCTGGGCCCCCGGGGGCTTGGGCCTCACTCATCCACACCCAAACTTGTCCTCCTTGGCTGCGAAAAGTGAGAGGTGCTTAGCAGGGTGAGCAGAGTTTCACAGGAAGAGAACAATACAGGGAATTGCTTACCTGGAGGATATTCTGCCCTTCGGCCGCACCAATCCCGCCTGAGTGGGGCATCCCCCTTCAGACTAGTCTGAGAAAAGAGCGCAGGCAAGCAGCGTCCCGGATGCTTTCCGATTACCGGAGCCAGCTTTCTTCAACCAAATCCCACACATGCACTTCGGGAACTGTTGAAAGACAGAAAGCAATCCGTACACCCACCGTGGCACGGGCGGCAGAGGCCGGCCACCAGGCGTGGAAGCGAGTGTGCGGGCGGCTGTGGGGGTGCGTCCCCCGGGCCAGAGAAGGACGAGCAGGTCCGCAGGGCACACACAAGAGCTACCACGGCTCATACTTACATGTGAACGGCATGCGTGTCCAGAGCCCTACTGAGTGTTGCCTGGAGCGTTCTCGCAGCCCCGCCAGCGCGACGACAGGTGTGAGTGAGCCGAGGTGGCCACAAGGGCCGCCGGACCAAGACGCGCGTGGAAACCCGACAGCCAAGTCGCATCGGCCACACAGCAGGCGCCCACGGTCCACCGGGCCCAGATCCCCACCTGGACCTGGTTGAGCGTCGGACAACCTCACGCGTGAACCTCTGACTCAGCCAGGGCCAGGGAGGGAAAGTCCTCAGCGCCAATAAACAGTTTACTAGCCGACACCTCCCTGGGACTTCAGGCTGACACCGCAGCAGCAGCAGCAGCAGCAGCGTCTGTCACAATCTTATCAACTTGTCCGGGAGATGAAAGGGCACTGAGGGGCAGGGATGGCAGTAAAGCCGCCAGCAGGCACTTGCCCTGCACGCCACTGACCCATATTCAATCCCTGGCACCGCCAGGAGTGATCACGCAGTGCAGAGCAGGAGTAACCTGAGCACTGCCGGGTGTGGCCCAAATAGAAAACAAACAAGACACTTAGAAGAAGGCAGAAGTGACAACTCAGTCACCCAAGGCAGGTGCGGCTCCCAGGAGCCCACCGCTCTCCAGACAGCCTATGACTACGGAGGCCGACTGGGCCCTCCACACCCAACACGCACACTGGAAGTCTCAAAAAAGGTTTTTAAAAAGAGAGAGGAGCACAGTGGCAGGAACTCGGCCCCCGCCCCTCCTCCCGTCCTGGAAGCGGACCTCCCGCCCACCCCACCGAGCCAGAAGGCGGAGGACGCAGGCGTGCCATGGCGAAGGGGCCAGGCCCACCTCCTGTCACCTCTCAGCCAGGAGCCACACGGCTCCCGCACAGTGCCTGCGAACAAACGACACGCAGCACGGGGGTCCAGGCCGTGGCAAGACACACGACTCCCAAGCTCCCAACCACCACAGGGCAAGCTGCCACGAGGGGCGAGGTGCGGGTGTCATCCCCCAGCAGAGTGACCTGGAGCGCGCTGGTGACCCACACCGCTGCCAGAGTCGCCGAGGTGATTGGAAACCCCTCTCACGATCAACCTCGCCAGAACGTCGACGATCCAACTAACCCACAACTTCCAAGACGCTCGAGCCAGTCCAGAGTGGCCAAGCTCTGCCCACGAGCGTTACCCCGGGGCAGACTGAACTGGACCCCCAACTGAAGCCCAGTGGGGAGTACGCCCCGGCCGGCAGTGAGCAGTACAGCGAGGTCGGCTGCCTGAGTACAACACACAGAGTAGCGCAAGCCAACATGAACACAACCACCTGAGCAAGAGACTCACTCCCAGGAGCTCCCGGGCCAGCAAGTCAGTCCCCCCTTCTTGTCAAATTTACCTTCTGCGAGACCTAAGTGGTGCCCCCAAACCGTCAAGACGGAAAGAGAAACAGCAGATGATCAGATGCGGGAAGCGCTGCCTTGGCCCACGCCCCCAAACTCACCAAGAACACTCAGATCTATACCTCTGGGAAACGGGCAAACACTCCTCACGGGGGAGGGGAGGGGGGAAGACTCGAATTCCTTTTTCTCCTCATTTTCCCCCTGGAATTCCCTCTTCCTCCCAAACAGCAGCACAGGTGGGCCCGGCCCTCTGCCCCGTGAGGCCAAGGGGGAAGCCCCCTCTCAGTCCCGCTACACCCCGCTTCCCACCCGTGAAGGCCTGGCGTGCTCTCCCCCGGGTCCTCCTGCCTGCTGACTGACTGACCCTGAACCTCAAAAACTTCCTGCCGACGTCACAGGGGTGTCACAGGAGTGTCACCGGAGTCTACGTGATGGCCAGATCGGGCGCGAGATACGCTACCTGACAGTCAGGTCGTCCTGGTCGGCCAGCGCATTTGCCTACCAAGACAAACTTCCTGTTGGGCAACTGCGAGCGGCAGAAACTCCAGCGAGGGCGCAGGCACGTGCCCGCCCAACAGGTCCCTCTCCCCGTCTGTCAGCCGGTCCCAGGAACCCCCGCCCGCCTCAAGCCCTGCTCAATGCGCCTTCTGTTAGAGGTCAAACTCGCCCGCCTTGCTCAGACGGAAATGAGAACTGCAAAGTCCTCATTTCCCAGTCGAAACTCGACAGATCCAAGTTGCGTCACAATGCTGGAGTGAATGGGAATTCATCACCGGGAAGGGTGGGGCGGGGCGGGCGCTCCCCCAGGACCCCCCAGATTTCCCAGGCAGGACTGACTGGCATTTCCTCATTCCCCCCCCCCCCCATGCCTCCTTAAAGACGAGCGGCTGAAAGCAACTGAATTCCACGCCTCTGCCTGGCTCCACACGTCAGTGTGTGCGCCCCTGGGGGCGGGGGCCGAGCCCAGCCCACCCTCCCCACCGCCTGTGCAGGTTCTGCTTCACAGACTCCGGGAAAGTCGGCCTGCAAGGAGCTGCTCTGGCGAGCAAGCCAAGTCCGCCGACCCCAGGAGCAGCTCAAAGCAGCTCCCAATTCCTTAAGGGCCCACCTCGAGCAGGTGGCAGCCAGGACACAGACTTGCTCAAGGAGCCGCGGCCCAGTCTCTGGCTACATCTCGTTTCTCCTTAAGAGCCGCCGAGGATCTGCTCCTGGCGCTTCTCACGGGCACCAGGAGCTAGAGAAAAGACGCCGCTCTCATCGGCCGGGTGTCTGCCCATCAACCTGGATGCGTGTGAAGTCTGTAACGTGGTCCCAGGGGCCCCTGGCTGTCCTGGGTGTCGGGCGCTGCCCTTGGCCCTCACGCCCCTTTCCCAGACTGTCTCTACGCATCACACGCTCCATCTTCGGGATAGCAGAGGGCATCTTGAAAAGGTGGCAGGACCTCCTGACACAGAATCAAACAGAGCCCCAACGCTGATTTCGAGCACTTCCCCCCAAGCGCCCAACTGGCAAGTTCTGAGGATTCAAGGGACAATCAGACACAGCCCCTGGGCCAGGAGCCTGGAGAGACGGGCAGCCCTGGGACGGGCAGGAAGGCAGGCCCCTGAGACCCGCCTTGGTCACTGGGTGAAGAAGTTCGAGAAATGAACAACAACGACCAAAAACTAGGCAGCCTGCTGGTCAGGTGGCAGAAACGCAGCAATAACGTGTGTGAACCATCAGCGGGAAACACCTCCTCCAGGCAGGCCTGGGTGAGCCCATCAGGGCCACGGGCAGGAAAGGATCACCCAAGCCCGGAGTCTGGAAGTCCCCCAAGAGGAGCGCACGGGGGATAAAAGCAGGGTGGGGGTACTGAGGCTCTGTGACAGGCTGCTTCTCCCTGGCAGGAGGCGACAATCCCTGGCGAAACCCAGGGTCCCGAGAAGAGCCCGGCGCAGAGCGGGGAGTTTCTGGAATCCAGAGCCCCGGGCTTCCGGGGTGAGCGATCAGGCCCGCGCCCACCTTCTCCCTGACCAGCTGAAGGGCCACCGGGCTTACTCCAAACACAGGGGCAGGGACGGAGGCAGCTGGGTCTCTGCCCCTCTGATGCAGGTCCTCTCCAGCCAGCCCCAACCTTAAACCTTCCTCTTTAATCTGCCACTGGCAAATCAACACGAGGCTCGAATATGTGGGGATCAGGGATGATGACAGGGTCAGATCCAATTTCTTTACGGGAGTCACTGAGCCAGCCCACGGTCAAGGGCCAGGGCCAAGTGCAAAAAGAGAAACAAAAAACAATAGAGAAAAAAATTTCCAAGCACTTTGCTTATCTGTTTCTTTCATCTCCATGACCTGTCTCCCGATGGGCGACTTTAAAAACTCCAAAAACAGCATTTTTTACAACACATCTCCTCCAAAGGCCCCATGTGGGAGCCAGAGAGGTGGCCGGAGAGTAACTTGGCGTGTGGGAAAGGCCGGGTATGCTGCGGGTCCCAGGGCACCACCAGGCATGACCCCGCCCAGCCACGTTCGCTGTGAACAAGCCCCCTAAATAAGGGGAGGAGAGGCCACACATTTGACCTGTCATGACGTCATCCAACAGGTAACCCACTCCGAGATAACAGAGGGGAAATGACTCACTTAAGGCCACTTAGCACAGAGGGAGAGCACTCAGCAGCTAAGCCGGCCTGCTCACAGTGTGGAGAGGGGGGAGGGAGAGACGCCCCGGAGGGGGTCACACAAGGGCCCGGGCTCCAATCAGCGCCTCCCGGAGCTGGGCAGCAGGAGGCCAAGGCAGAAAGCCGAGACAGCAGGGGTCAGCAGGTGCCACGTGACCTCACCCGGTTTCCTTCCTTCCAGCCCAGAGCAGAAATCGACAGGGCTCTGACACCAAGGCTTTCCTAAGGGAAGCTCGGAGAGGCTGGGGGAGGTGAAACATTAGCTCCCCCAGAATAGACATAGGATGGAGGGGGGGGGGCAGTGGCTGAATGAGAGTTCCGTTATTCACCCTTGGCCACTGCCGACTCAATCTCTGTCTCTCTCGTTTAGAGATCGCCTGTCCCATAGTCAAATTATCAAAAGTGCAAGAAGAAAGAAGACTTGATGTCAGAGAATGTTGAGATGGAAGTCAAGAGCCCAACTGCAAATACTGAAGCATCAGAACCCACTCCTAAAATCCAGAAACTCTTCCGTAGCTCAGGCTTTCAAAGTATCATGAATATAGGGCGCTTGCCTTGCGTTTGGCCAACCCAGGTTCCATCCCTGGCATCCTGTAAGGTCCACCAAGCAGAGTATGCCCTGAGCACCAGAGGGTGTGGCCCAAAAACAGAAACAAAAAACCACCAAGTTAAACCCCCTTTGTTTTTGTTTTTAGCTTTTGGAGTCACACCCGGCAATAGCTCAGGACTTACTCCCGGTGGTGCCCGGGGGACCATATGGATCGCTGGGAATCAAACCAGGGTCAGCCACGTACAAGGCAAACGCCCTACCCCCTGTGCTATCGCTCCAGCCCCCAAATTAAACCCCTTTCACTCCTCCTATCAGGCTATCCTGAAATCAATATAAATATTTCTACTGAGTTCTGAAAAATGAAAAGCAGTCAATTCTGAAAACCACTTGCAATTGGGTTTCTAAGCTTCAGCACTTCTACAGCTGGTCCTGGATTTACTGTATCGGCTGTTAAGTGGACATCAAGTCAACTACATTCATGTAAATAGTATTTGCAGGAAAAGGGAGGCCTCAGAATCCTAGCTTCCCTTGAGGGAACATCAAAATCTCTATGTGAAAAGCTATGTTAGCATTGTTCCAGGTGACTACTAAGCCCTGGTAAATTTTTCAAAGATCTCAGCTTATAATGTCTTAGAGGAAGGCTGAATTATCTTTTCAGATTATAGACAAGTACTATCATGTAAAATAACAAATTTCTTAAGTTATGAGCATAGGATGCCAGTAAAATTCATCTGCAGATATATATATATATTTTTTTTTCAATCACAGTCAAAGGCAATGAATGGGTCACACTGTATTCTCAGTCTCAGGAAATAGCCATCTTAGGAATCTTTCAAATGAATGGGAATGTAGGGAGCACAGAACAGCCCCTTTTAAAATGGTACCGAGTTACAATTTGTCGATATAAAGTACTCCTCCTGCTATAAATACATGTATGATACAGCCACAAGAATATGTACTATAAATATAATTCCCACTTAAGATCTTTACCAAGACCCACTACGAAATCTGCAGCGGAGCAAAGGCTTGACTGTAACAAGGTTTGAGAAATTATACTGAAGAGGAGAATTTAATAAACGAAAACCAAATGAAAACCCACAAATGGCAGCATCCCTCAGAAAGCAACTCAATGCGTGTGGGAGGGTGTGCACGCACACACACACACTCACACTAACCACACACACACACACAGCCCAGAAAGTAGCAGGGCTTTCTTCTCTTTTCCACCTTCCCTTCTCTTCCCTCTAGTTTTCCAGAACGCTGGGGAAGTTTTCGCTCTGCATCGGGCAAAGGGCGGCAGAGATGAAACGGCCTCGTGTGTAAGCTACTGTCCTTCCATTTTAAAAAAACGTGCATCTCAACTCCCCAGATGCCATCATCCGCAGGCACCAAGCAGCTCTCAACAGACTCCGTGTCACCATGGATTATTGATAACATTAAATGGGGGAAGTGGCTCTGATGTCACCGACCCTACCCACTGGGATCCCTGACTCAAGAAACATTTTCACGCTGGAAAAAAGAAGGGTGAAGAAAAAAAAAACCTGGCTGGGGGGGAGGGAAACAAATTATTTATATATATATATGTATCTTTTTAGTCGGGTGGAGGAGGTTTACTTTCACCCTTTCCTCTCTTACCCTGGAGGGGGGGGGTAGGAAACAGTTGCTACTGTCTGACCAGTGATACAAAGAAACTGGGAATGAAGGTTTCCCCGGGGCAGGAGAAACCCCCGGGCCTGTCCCTCCGCCGGGGCCCAGACTTCCTCCTTCGCCAGCTCTCGGGGAGGGGGGGAGCCTCGCTGCATTTCCCTAAATGCTCCAAACGGGCAGAAAGCAAACCGGGCTGCCATGTTCTCATTTCTTTCCAACCCGGGGATCCAACCGAGGCTGCAAAAAAAGCCTCCGCTTCCCCCTCCCACTCCCCCCTTCACCACCACCACCACCGGGCCACCCTCTCGGATTCTGTTTCTTTATATAATAAGCGCATCCTCATCATCCTCATCATCCTCATGGTAGTCAAATCAAGCAAATAAATAGGTGGAGGAGAGGGAGTCCCTGCACGCCCCGGGTGCCCGGCGCGGCGGGGCGCGGGGCC
>JAOXYA010005440.1:0-14349 GCA_028565675.1 Sorex palustris | reverse complement strand
CATATCGAATATGTCACAGATAGCTTGCCAGGCTTTGCCATGTGGGCAGAATACTCTCGGTAGCTTGCCAGGCTCTCTGAGAGGGGCAGAGAAATTGAACCCTGGTCGACCACGTGCAAGGCAAATGCCCTACTCACTATGCTATCGCTCTGGCCCTTCTCAGTCATACCTAAGAGAAATGCGGTCACACCACCTTTACACGGGGCCCCTGCTCGTCTTCCCAAAACAAGCCCAGCCGAGATGCAGTCCCCGGCCTCCTGGCTCGTCAGTACTGTGGGCCTCTTGGCACTCTTACCTCACCTGCCTCCTCCTCCACAACTTGCCTAATACTTGCTACAGGTGGCGACCAAATGTCCTCGGACTCACACCCTGAAGGAAGACAATCCCACAAGCCCAGAAGCAGGAACACACTGAGCACGGACTCCCATGAATGTCAGCTGCCACCACCGCTGCTCATCACGGAAAGTGGATGCAAAACCCTGCAACACTTGTATGCCGGAGTCTGAGGACAGAAGAAAGGCCATGTGAAGCAGAAGCTGTAGATCCCCCAGTCCCAGCCAAGGAACTGGATCAAAGCAGGGAGACCCCCCGGCCCGTGGGGGCCAGGGAGCCAGGGACTCTGCTGGATGCAAGAGAAAGGCAGGGACGCACAGAAGCAAAGACTGAGTCACCGCTGTGCAAAGGTATTATGCAAAGGGGAGCCATCACTATCACTCTCACCCTGTTGTTCCTCAATTTGCTCGAGAGGGCACCAGTAACAACGCCATTCATCCCTGTCACGTGCTAGTGTACCCCGATGGCATATTGGGGGCTCTTTCAGGGTCAGGGGAATGAGGAGCATCATTGTTACTGTGTTTGGCATATCGAATATGCCACAGGTAGCTTGCCAGGCTCTGCCGTGTGGGCGGGATACTCTCGGCAGCTTGTCGTGTCTCCGCGAAGGATGGAGGCTTCTGGAGCAGCCTCTAATCACCTTTACAGGTGCTTCCAGCCAGGCATTTATGTGGGCAGGAGACTCTCAGTAGCCTGCTGGGTTCTCTGAGAGTGAGAACTAGACAATAAGCTTCCAGGAGCTTGGTTTTATAGTCTCTGGATCTTGGCCATTGATGGGGTTACATAGCAGTTGGTGATGTAACTGTCTAGCTACTGGAAGATGGGGGATCTGGGTGGAGCAGTCCCGAACCGAGCAGGCTTGGAGATCTCAGCCCCAGGTCCCGCACACCTGGGTTCCTCTGCCAGTTCCTTCATGCGTGAAGCCCATTCTAGTGTGCGGAGAGTGGTCTCAGCATGGCTGCGGCTGGGTCCCGGAGGTCTTCAGCTGCTGGGGCTCTGCTCAGAACGAAGAGGGAAACTCAATCCACCCCCCTCTAAGGGGCCCCGGTGAGGACAGCCAAGCGCGGGAGCAGGAGACTCTGCGTTGTTCTCTTCCAGGAGCTTGGTTTTTTAAGGGGAGCCATAATGAAGAATATTTCTGTTTTTTTATCTTTTTTTTTTAAAAGCAACATACTCTAGATCATGTAGATGGTGACGTGATAATCAAGCACCATCACATGTTCATGGCTATGTTTGTGACTGGGGCCAACCCAGATTCGACCCCCAGCACCGCATGTGGTGTACTGTGCCTGCCAAGAGTCATCCATGAGTGCAGAGCCCATGAGTACGCCCTGAGCAAAGCCAGTTGTGGCCCCAGAAACAAAGAAAGTAGTGGCCACATTTCATTCCCAATGTCCTTCCTTCTGGGGCCTGTGCCTGGAGGAGGCTGTGCACATATTCGTTGGTGTTTCTGGGTCCTCGAGCACGACAAGTACAGGTTATAGCGCAATTCTCTCCTTTACGGGCCCAGAGAGGTCAATAAGCAGGCCCAGGTGTAACAAAGTCAGAGCTAGGAGGCCGCTGTCCCAACTTGCAGCCCTGGATTCCTTTTCTCTGTATCTTTGGCCACCTTAAGGAGCAAGAGATTTTTAAACAATTTTTTTTTTGGCTTTTCTCACCATGTTTCCAACTAATCTAGTTGATCCCTAAGAGTTCGGCAGCAAAACGAAGTGAATAAAACAAACTAAACATTAAAAAAAAAAAAAACCCACCCCATGACTTTATTTCAGACACTGACCTCTGAAATGCAGGGTATTCTCGGCGATGCTGATGGCAGGGTTCTGGAAGAGAGCAAGGATGTCAGAAGGACGTTTCCATGAGGACAGCCACACCAGACCCCTCTCCTCAGAGGCCACCCACCCATCCCCACACTGGGCTTCTCAGCTCCTCACGACACCTCTCAGAGATGACACCTCTCAAAGAGACTGTGGACTCTGCAAAAAGGACCCAGGACCCTGGGCCAGCATTTGCCAACCTCAGCTCCATCGGTATAAAAGGCTGAAAACCTCTGCCCTACAATGCCCAGAGTGATGCAGAGACTCAAGGCCCAGCCCACCCACCCAGAGCATGGCACAGGGCACAGGGAGCTCTGGGCAAACACAGCTTGCTCAGAGCCAGCCCCTGCACTGTGATGGAAGAAAATCTTGGGGAACTGTTGAGTCACTTCCTGTGAAAAGTTATCTGCTAGTATCAAGCAGTAGATAGATGCTCAGAATCTGAGAAGTAAAAAGCTGGAAGTGCTGCGAGCCTGTGCGCAGAGTGGGGTCCCCACTCGGCTGAAACAGCCCTGCTACTTCTCTGAGGAGCCCAAAGATTAGGCATCCTGGCTTGGGCTGAGGCAGCCTCCGGACACTGACAGGTCATGAAGAGAATGTGGGGCCCACTGGGGATGCCTGTGAGCACTGCTTGAGAGTGGATATTCCAGGCCATGTCTGACCTCGAGCACAAATACCATTCAATGCAAGCACCCAGGCAGAGCTGTCCTGCCGAAGGTCCCATGGCCCTTAGAGGAGACAAGGCCTCTTCCTCTTGAAGCTACTACCATTTTTTTTTTAAGTTTGGGCCACAGAGGAATGCTCAGAGGTTACTCCTGGCTCTGCACTCAGGAGCTATTTCTGGGGTGTTGGGGACCGAACCTGTGTCAGATGTGTACAAGGCAAGTGCCCTCCCCACCATACTATCACTTAGAGCCCATGCCACCACCTTTTAGGGTGACTTGCCATACAAGCTTCATCAGATACCTGATGAAGCTGGAATTTTTTCTTTAAATATTAAGTCAAAATTGAGGTGAAGCAATTTGGACCTTAAAATTTCCTTTTGGTCAGATTTTGGACTCCTACGTCAATTTAATTGTTGGTCAAATTATTGCATTATTTGGTTGCTTGTCATCTCTCTAATAAGAAACTTTTTTTGCTTTTTGGCGATGCACAGGGGTTACTCCTGGTTCTCATTCAAGAATTACTCCTGGCAGTGCTCAGGGGACCATATGGGATGCTGGGAATCGAATCCAGGTCGGCTGCATGCAAGGCAAACGCCCTACCCGCTGTGCTATCACTCCAGCCCCGTCTATTAAGAAACTTTTTAACCAAGAATGTACTCACTTATTTGACAAATCAAATATTCTCTTAGTTTTAATGTTGTCTAGCTTCTACTGTTACGTCTCTTTCATTACTGACACGATTTGTGACTTGATCATTATTAAGAAATCTGTCAGTGGAGTTCATGGACAATTCAATCAGCCTAATCAGTGGCCGAATAAATAGCAGTACTCCTACATATGAAAAATAAAACTGCCAGTTTTGTCTTTTTCAAAAACTTGTAGCTGTTCTATTTCTACTCTTTATTTCAACAGTCCTCAGCATTTTCTATTTTTTTTTCTCATTTCTCAGACTATTTTTGTCTGGGGAGAGTGGGCCACACCCAGCAGGGCTCGGGACTATCTGGCTCTGTACTCAGGAGTGACTCAGGAGTGCTCAGGGGGTCAGAGCTGGGGGTCAATCCTGGGCAGGCCACATGCAGGGTCAGTCGTTACCAACCCTGTACTCTCTCTGGTCCCAAGACCTTTTTATTGAAATGTGGGCTATTGAGAAGTGATTTTGAATTTACAAAGACATAAACTTTTCTCTAAGAAAAACTACTTTACTTTTTTTTGGGGGGGGGGGCTAGGGGGGCTCACACTGTGTTCAGGGATCATTCCTGGCAGTGCATGGGGTCCGTATGGGGTACCTTGGATCAAACCCAGGACCGTCACATGCAGAGCAAGGACCCTACCCCTGTACTATCCACCTGGCCCCAAGTTTTTCTGTTTTCTCCTACTATTACTTCCTACGTCAACCGTGCTGTGACCTAAGAGCCTCTCCATGCAGTTAAGGTTTGCAGAGACTTGCTTTAAGACGTAGTGGACACAGGGAACTTCTGCAAACTTTGTGAGCACACTGAAGCATGTATGGCTTCCCTCCCTCCCTAAGTGACTGTGCTGCGCCTGCGATTAACAAGTATGTGCTGTCGATTAACAAGCGACCTGCAGGGCTCCCCAGGACTCTGCAATCACATACAAGGCAGAGGGCACTCAGGCACCAACCCCAGTAAACCCAGCAGGCTAGATCGCTAATAGGCCTCCCGGGCAGAATGTTACACTTAAGTGACAACTTTTTTTTTTGTTGCTGTCCTAGCCAGAGAGAGGGAAGAAGGCCTGAAAATGATTTCTCATTGGATTTCTTCGATTTTTTTTTCATGCTTTTGTCATGTATTCTTTCATCATGGGAAAACCTAGCTGAGAGTACAGCTGCATGCCCAGCCCCCCAGATCCTGGTGAATCACCAGACGTGTAGGTGGGTAACAGGTGCCCCCTCAAAACAATATCTAGTTTTAACATGATTCTTCTCACCCCAACATTTTATTTTGAAATTGCTAATAATAATCCATTAAAACACTGTGTATGTGTGTGAGGGAGAAGGGGGGAGGGAGCCCAAATGAATACTCACAAACCTTTCAATTGATCATATTCAGTCATACCTCCTTTTTTTTGTATGTATTTTTTTGTTGTGGTGGTTCATTTCAGTGACTTGCAGACATAATGACATTTCACTCCAAAATATTTCAGCAGGCTTCTTCTACGAATAACAACATTCTTCTAGATAATTAGCCCCGCTTTTTTGTGTCTAAGAATAGTAACTGTATCCTCTAATAAGCATACTGTATTCCAACAGCTGTCTGATGACTAGTTTCATTTATCAAAAAAAAAAAAAAATCTTTTTGTTATCAGAATGTGAGAAACTACTTCAAAACTTGGTAGTTTTGGGAAAAATAGTACAACAGGTAGGGTGCCCTTGCCTTGCATGTGGCAAGCAGGGTTCCATCCCCAGCACCCCATATGATTCCCAAGCCCCACCAGGAGTGATCTCTAAGCTCAGAGCCAGGAGTAAAAGACCCAGGTTTGAAAAAAAAAATTGGCGATCTAGATATGGCTCAAAAACAAAAAAAGAAAGCTTGGTGGTTTAAAACATTCTGGCCCAGGAAAGTGGCTCAGCAGAAAAGCACTTACTTTGCACACATTGGTCCCCTGGCCCCAGTTCCTTCCCGAGCACACTCCACAACTCAATGAGTTGACTCCCCAGCCGGCAGGAACCAAGCATGTACATGTGTGAAACAAACATGCAACTTCTGGACTGGCCCTCAACTGGACAAATTTTCTGTCCGTCGCCAGATGACCCTGGCTGGGCTATCATACGGGAATAAAACATCCGAGATGGGTGCTCACGTGGCCGCAAGCTCAGGCCGGTTGTCACCTGGAGCCTGGACATGGCTCTACCATGGCCCCTCCGCAGGGCTGAGTCTCCCACTGCCAACAACAGAGTTCTGGGCTTCCGGCAGGAATGCTTCAAGGGCAAGTGGCCCAAGACAGAGAAAGCAGAAGCTGGCAGGTCTCTCAAGAGAGGCAGTCCTGGAACTGGCCACTGGCCACTGTCTCACTCTGCAGCACTCTATTCATTAAGCTGGCACACTGCCTGGCCAGATCCAAATGATGAGGCAACAAGGGCTGCAGCCATCATGCAGCGAGCAGGGCACTGGCCTTGCACACAGACGACCTGGGTTCAATCCCTGGCACCCCATAAGGTCCCCCACGCCCCGCCAGGAGTGATCCCCAAGCACATAACTAGGAGTAAGCCCTGAACACTGTTTTGTTTTCTGGCTAACAAAACAAACAAATGATGAGGCAAAACACTCCAGTTCTGGATGGAATGCTTAAGCAGTCAGTGCTCTTTGAACCACCATTTAAAGACAAAATAAAAATTTTTAAATCCAGGGGCCAGAGAGTACGGCAGGGAAGGCACTTGCTTTGCTCAGGGTTCGATCCCTGAGTCCTGCCAGGAAAGAGCCCTAAGAGCACAGCCACGAGTGAGCCTTGCAGAAAATTTCTGAGCAAGAAAATCAGCCACCTGCAACAGCTGGAACTGGCTGGATCTCATAATTGTGGCAAGCTGTTCTAACACCCACAGGACGGTCACTCTGTTCTCCTAATTGAAAATGAAATCTCAAATACAACTCCAACTCAAGTTACTTGGAAATCCTCTTGAAAGGTGGAAGAAAAAAAAAGGCATCTGTAATATTTTTCTTTGTACAGGAAACTGCCATACACAAAATACCAATTCACGTACCTGTCCCCCACTATCTGAGAGCACCTGAAATAAACCCTCACCACTCCTGACCTCATCCAATTCTTTCTGACATGCTCTGGGGCAGCCCACGGCTCCCCAGACTCTACATCCTCCTTTACTGAAGTAAACAAAAGGATGAAACAAGGGGCCAGAGCGACAGTACAGCGGGTAAGGCACTTGCCTAGGCACTTGCCTTGCACCCCCGGTTTGGTCCCTGGCCTCCCATATGATCCCGGGAGCCCTGCCAGGAGTGATCCCGTAGCAATGTCTGTAGCACTGTTCTGTTGTTATCGACTTGCTCGAGCAGGCCCAGTAACGTCTCTAATTGTGAGACTTGTTGTTACTGTGTTTGGCATATCAAATATGTCACAGACAGTTTGCCAAGCTTTGCCATGCGGGCGAGATACTCTCGGTAGCTTGCGTCGCATCACTGCGTAAAGTTGGGGGAGGAGGGGGTTTATTAAAAACTCACATTGACAAAGAAGCTGTGAGACATACTATAAGCAGCAGGGGGCAGTAGAGAGCTGTCTACCAACATAGCACTCAACTTCATATCAGGCGGGCGTGGATGGTCCAGCGAGTTCTCATTGCACAAGAACATTAAGTGCTGCATGTTGATCCAGAATCACTGGTTTCCCAGTGATTCACACACCCTGTACAGACCTGCACTTTTTTTGGGGGGAGGGGGCCTGAGTCACACCCAGTTGTGCTCACGGGGTTACTCCTGGCTCTGTGCTCAGGAATTATTAGTCCTGATGGTGCTCAGGGGATCATATGGGATGACAGGGATGAAACCGGGTTGGCCAGGTGCAAGGCAAGTACCTTCCCCTCTGAATTATCACTCAGTCCCCCAAGTTCATTCTTGTGCTGGTCTCTCTCTCCTCTCCTGGCAATGAGATTTATTCAGTTGCCCAACTGCAGACCTGCCCCCAATTTCTGAGGATGACAATTAAGCTACAAAAACCTCCCTTTCTGGACTCTCCCCCAATCACCAGGGCCCAAATCCTATCACGGGTTCTGACACCTTAAGGGGACAGGCACAGCAGGTGGGAGGGGCCTGGCCTGCTGCAGGGGTGAAACCCAACTGCTCCCCCACAGGTAGGTCCCAGAGTCTGGCTGTGGCTGAGGGCACCACCAGTTGGACAATATGACAGTCCTCAATGACTTTCTTGTTCCGGAAAGTTCTCCCAACCTCAAGTTTGACCAGAATATTTAATGTCATTTCTAAACAAAAGAAAGAGAACAAATTCCTTTTACTTCAATACTGATCTCCAATTCTACTAATAACTCACGCACAAAACAGTGTGTGTGGGTACAGAACAATAAGCTGTCTTCAAGATACTTTTGCCAGGGTCCAGAGCATAGTACAGAGGGTAGGGCATCTGCTTAGTACACGGCTGACCTGGGTTCAATTCCCAACAACCCATATGGTCCCCCAGTAATTACTGAGCATTGCCAGGTGTGAGCCAAAAAGCTCCCCAAAATAACCCAAGATAGCTTTGCCCTAAGAAGGCCAGACTGAGTCATCTTTGTAAATCTCACAGGTGGTAGATTACTTTCACCAATAACATTAACATGTTACTTTTACTGGGAGGGAGCACTGGTTTTAGTTTGGGGGGCAACATCCAGCAGCGATCAGGGCTTACTCCTGGACTCTGTGCTCAGAGATCACTCCTACAGGATGCAGATCATGTGGGGTGCCAAGGATTGAACGCAGGTTGGCCTTCTCACAGGCCAGCGCCCTACTGGCTGTACTATCTCTGAGGCCAAATTAACATGTTACTTCTTAATTAAAATTGAAGGAAAGCCTCAGAATTACAGATGGAAAATTATCTTTTTCAAAGAATCTACATTGAAAAACTTTCCCCATTAAAAAAAAAATGAAATTCTCTCTCCAAAAGAAAATTGCATTTCAGGGGCTGGAACAACAGTCCAGTCGTAGGATATTTAGCGTACACACGGCTGACTTCAGTTCTATGCCTGGAATCCCATATAGTCCCCAGAGCCTGGCCAGGAATGATCCCTGAGCACAGAGCCAGAAATAAGTCCTGAGCACCACAAGTAAGGCCCTCCCTCAAAAAAAAATTTTTTTCCATCTTTAGATTTATTTCAATTGAAATATCTCAAATGTATTAAATTAAATATGATTAGAGCATGTGTTTAAATTCCTTATCTGAGAAATCTTTCAAGAAAATCTTTACCATTTATGCCTTTTTTTTTCTTTTTGAGTCACACCCAACAATGCACAGAGGTTACTCCTGGCTCGGCACACAGGAATTACTCCTGGCAGTGCTCAGGGGACCATATGAGATGCTGGGAATCGAACCCACGTTGGACACATGCAAGGCAAAAGCCCTACCTGCTGTGCTATCGCTGCAGTCCCTATGGAACTATTTTTTTTTTTTCGCAAACACTCCAGTCCCCCTAAAAAAAGCACCTTTTCTGTTAAAATCTTCCAAAAACTATTTAAGATTACTATCTTTATTTCGCATGAGGCATCTGAAAAGGGCCGGGCCTGGGTATAATTAATTCTAATGCTTACAGTGCTTAAGGAGACTGTCCTATCACGTATTCCATGCTTTTCTTATTAAAAGGGTGACCTCTCTCTAACTTGAGACTCTGATCCCCACCTGCAAAGATTCTTATTTTTTCTTTTTTTTTTTTTATTAAAAGTCCCTGGGGAGATGAGCACGCCCCACACATGCTCCTTCCCGGACGCGAACGTGCACTTGAGCGTCAATTCCCTGACAGATACGGTGGGGACCATGGGGCCTGCTCAGAGGCTCCAGCCAGGGCAGTGTCGGATCTTCACAACGGGTTCTCTCCGTTTCTATCTTTCAACGCTTTTTGATTCACCGTAGGTCTATCTTCCCGAGGACGAGAGTATTCTCCCAATAGACTCAAGTCCACATTCTGGGAGCACCTGCCCCTTTGCAAGAGAATCTAAAATGCTCACGGGGCCACAGAGCCAAACACGAACCCCGACTCGGGCCGGGGCCGAGTGGGGGTGTGGGGGGGGGACTGCAGTAAGATTCCAGACAGCGGACTCTGCCTCCTCTCACGGGAAGGCAGGGCACAGGGGTTGGGGGGGGGTCCCCCGTGGGACAGGATAGGATGAGCGCTCCGTGTCCCGGGACTACGGGGTTTCCAGCCCGGTCCAGCGGGGAGGTGGGTGTGGCCCCAAAGGGGGGGGCCCGGGCCCCCCCCGGGAGCCCCCGAGCCGGCGCCTGGCGTCCAACGGCGGCCCCGCGTGGGCCGGCCACGCTGCGGCAGGACGGCGAGCCCGGCCCACGGCCCAACGGCGCCCGGGCCCCGGGGCCTGCGGGAGACGCGCGCCGGGCGCGGGGTCCCGGGTGCGGGTCCGGGGGCCCGACCATACCTGCACATCGCTCAGCTCCACGCGCAGGTACAGCTCGCGGTGGCGCTGCGCCCAATACACGTGCGGCGTCAGTACCGGCTTCTCCATGGCCGGGTTGCCCAGCAGGCGAGGCTCGGACGCGGTGCCCTGGCGGTCCGGAGCTCAGCGCAGGCCGCAACCCCCGCGCCCCGCGAGCCCGCAGCCCCGAGACACTGCACGCCGGCCGCGCGCCTGCGCAGTGGCGCGGGGCGGGGGCGGGCGCGCGTGTGGCGTCACCACGCTGACGTCATCGGCCCGGGCCCTGCCCTCCGCGCGGCCCCGGCCCGCCGCCCTTCCAGGGGGCTGCAAAGTGCAAAGTCCTGGTGTGTGCGGCGTCTGCCGTCCTCCTCCCGGTCCGTTCTCTCTAGGTGCTTTCCGCCTGGGCTGCAGCGCTAAAACCCTGCAGCTGCAGGCGTACGATTCTCCCACCCACGTGTATGTCAAAGGGTGCCAAGGAGTCACAGACACGATTGGAGGGTGACGGTTACAGCGGTGGTGGTGTGGGACGAGAAAAGACAGAAAGGTCATACCTAAATAACAGCCCCCTGAGGCTTTGGAATCCTTGCAGTGTAACGGCTGTGGCTGAGAAACAGTGTCTTCTTTTCATGGGAACAATGTTTCCATCTCTCTATTTTATGTATCACATAGCCGGGCAGGACTAATTGTAATCCAGTCTGACTGTGCAGGAAACTTCCCCACTTAAAATCGGAAACCCAAGGCCGGTGAGACAGTACAGCCGGGAGAGTATTTGCCTTGCAAGTGGTCAACCTGGGTTCCATCCTCGTTTGGCGTCCCCCACGCACCACCAAAAGTGAACCCTGAGCACCCTTGGGTGTAGGTAGTACCCCCACCAAAAAAAAAAAAATGAGAAAAGGGAAACCCAAGTGAAAAACATAACCGATCTGTCTAAACTACTATTCCCTAGTTGAATTCTGGGAAGCTATGTTGCTATAACCACCAAACTTGGGGCAAATATGGACCTTGACCAGGGGTGTGGCTTATTGATCAAACTGTGCCTGTTTCACATGAGGCCTTGGGTTCCATACCTCACCCTGTACACACACACAAGAAGCGCATAAACACAAAATTTCTCAGTTCAGCTACCGCTCATTTGTTTAGCAAAGCACAGAAATTCAGAGAGGAAGAAAAATGATGCCTATGCTCAGCAAACATTTGACTGGCAGGGTGAATTTTATAAAATGAGTTTTGTTTTGTTTTGTTTTGTTTCTGTGGTGGCTGTGCTGAGCTCACAGAGGGATGGTAGGCTGGACGCTCCACGATGTGAACCAGGAGCTGACATTTGAGAGCTTGACTGTGAAATACGAAACTCCACAGAGCAAGAGCAAAGACAGAGCAGTGGAAACAGGCAGGAGGAGGGCAAAGGTGAGGAGATGTGGAAAGTCCTGGCTGCTGAGGATTTGGGACATGACTGAGATGTCACCCTGGAGCAGGAACAGCAGTTGGGGAAGTGGATTAGGAAAGACGTTTGCTTCTGTGGGTGTTTGTATAAAATCCCAGAGACACAGAGCCAAGAAAGTGAGCTGAAAGGGAGATTGGGAAAACCAAATACATGCTTCAGAGGAGGACCTGGCAGCTGAGAGCAGCTGGTCCTATGCAAAGCAGCTAGAGGTGTTGCAATCTACCAGGTGTGAGATAAAGAACAGTAACCTTGACTGTCTTGAAAATTCTCTTTGGTTTTGGGGCCACCCCCATAATGCTCAGGGCTTACTCCTGGGTCTACTTTCAGAGATCACTCCTGGCAGTGCCCAGGGGACCATATGTACTACCAGGGATCAAACCAGGGTTGACCGCATGCAAGGCAAGCAACTCACTCCTTGTACTATCTCCCTCCCATCCCATTTAAATATTTTTAAATTTATTTCTATTTGATAATGGAATTATAATTATTCACAATAATTTATTACATAGCACAGCGGTAGGGCATTTGCTTTGCGTGAAGCCAGCCCGGCGTAGCCGGGTTTGATTCCTCTGCCCCTCTCGGAGAGCCCGGCAAGCTACCGAGAGTATCCTGCCCGCAAGGCAAAGCCTGGCAAGCTCCCCATGACATATTTAACATGCCAAACACGGTAACAACATGTCTCACAATGGAGATGTTACAGGGCCCCCTCGAGCAAAAATCAATGAACAATGGGAGGATAGTGTTACAGTGCATTCTAATACCAAACCCACCACTATTACACCTTACTACTACATTATTTTGAGTTTTCCAACCACCACTCAAGCCTTCCCCAATGGCAGATTCTATATAATTTATTTTGTATTGCTTGCTAAGAGTTATCTGCTAAAATTTATGCAAAAAGGTTTCCTTAGAAGAAAATGTATGAAGATTGTTGTATCTCACCTTGGAGCTGCTAAGCCCTTGTATAAGAGATTACATGTTGTTGCAAGTTGAGTCTTGTGTGCTAATATTTTTTTTTTATCTAGATTGGTTGTCTTCTACTTCACAACCCATCAAATGTGTGTGCTACTCTTAGTATATCAGTGACTTAGAGTATGAGGTGTCTCACGGCCATGAATGTGGCCGTGCACTCCCGGAATTCTAAAATTTTAAATAGGGTGATAGAACTGGAGTTAAACTTCTAACTGGATGGTGACTTTGGGGTCAGGAGGCATCTCTGCAGCTTGTTGCTCTCTTCCAAGATTTGTTTGTGAGTCTCTGGATCCTGGCCAGTAATGAGCTTACATGGTATTCAGAGGCATGACCATCAGACCCCTGGAAGAACAGGGAAGTGGGGGAAGTTTGCCCATTCCCAACTCCATGGGAGCTTAGAGATTTCAGTCACAGAACTACACACCTGTGTTTTTTAGCAGATTCACTCTCATGCATGGAAGGCCTGTCCCAAGCCTGTGGAGATTAGCAGTGAGCATGGTGGCGATTGGGTTCTGGAGGTTTTCCACTGCCAGGGTTCTGTTGGGGTGAGTGGTAGGACTCACCCATCTCCCCTCCAGGGTTCCCTGGATGAACCAGTTAAATATTTTTATAGTGCTATGGGGTCATAATTACTACATCATTAGATTAGAGTAGAGTAGAGTAGAGTGGAATAGAGTAGAGGTTGCTCCAAAAGCCTCCGCCCCTCTCGGAGAGCCCGGCAAGCTACTGAGAATATCTTGCCTGCACGGCAGAGCCTGGCAAGTTACCTGTGGCGTATTCAATATGCCAAAAACAATAACAATAACGGATCTCATTCCCCTGACCCTAAAAGAGCCTCCAATATGGCAGAGTTGGGAAGGACGAAAGGAAAAGCTATTAACATCTCAGGGCTGGGACAAATGGAGACATTACTGGGCCTGCTTGAGCAAGTGGATGAACAATGGGATGATAGTGACAGTGACAGGGACATACTGCTGTGGGGGTCACACCCAACATGTGCTCAGGGATCACTCCTGGCAAGCGTCCAGGGCCCATATGTGGCACAAAGAACAGAACTGGAAAAGGTCACTCTGTGGCCCTAAAATAAAACATTTTTTACAGGAGGCAAAGACTTTCTTTGCACATGGCTGACGTGGGTTTGAGCCCTGGCACCCTATATGGTCCCCTAGGCCTGCAGGAGTGATCCCTGAGCAATGCTAAGTGTGGCCCAAAAACCAAGACAAAAGTACAACAAACAAACAAACCTCATACAATCATTCTTAATTGCATTGCTTTTATTACAATGAAGTTGCTATATAGGGCACTTGGTGATGAAGGTGGTTGGTGCCACACCCAGCTGTCTCAAGGATTATTCCTGGCTCTGTGTTCATACTCAGAGATCACTCCTGGTGGGATTGGGGCATCATATGGGGTGCCAGGAATTAAACCCAGGTCAGCTGCATGCAATGAAGGCACCTTAACAAGTGTACCATCTCTCAGCCCCAATAAGGCACATTTTAAAAAATAAAATGTAGGTCTAGAAAGATAGTACAGTGGACAAGATTCTTGTCTTGCATGCAGTTGACCTGTGCTCAGTCCTTGGCACTCCATGTGGCCCCTGAGCACCATTAAGAGTAATCTCAGAGGGACAAGAGTGATAGTACAGTGGGTAGGGCACTTGCCTTGCATGTGGCCCACCCAAGTTCCATCTCAGCATTCCGTATGGTCCTACAAAACCACCAGAAGTGATTCCTGAGTGCAGAGCCAGGAGTAAACCCTGAGCACCAACAGGTGTGGCTCAAAAATAAAAATAAAAAAAAGTCATCCCTCAGCACAGAGTCAGGAGGAATAAGTCCTGAGCACAGCCAAGTATGGCCCAAAAAGGGAACAATAACAGTAACAATAATTATATATATATATATATATATATATGCACACACACATATATATGGGCTGGAGCGATAGCACAGCAGGTAGGGCGCTTGCCTTGCACGCGGCCCACATGGCCGACCCGAGTTTGATTCCTCCGCCCTTCTCGGAGAGCCCGGCAA
>JAOXYA010005391.1:0-14353 GCA_028565675.1 Sorex palustris | reverse complement strand
ACTGTGTCTGGCATATCGAATACGTCACGGGGAGCTTGCCAGGCTCTGCCGTGTGGGCGAGATACTCTCGGTAGCTTCCTGGGCTCTCCGAGAGGGGTGGAGGAATCAAACTCGGGTCGGCCATGTTGGCCGCTTGTAAGACGAACGCACTACCGCTGTGCTATCACTCCAGCCCCAATATAAAAGCAGTCCTTCTATGTCTGTCCCTCTCTCTCATTTCACTTTTTTTTTCTTTTTGGGTCACACCTGGTGATGCAGAGGGGTTATTCCTGGCTCTGCACTTAGGATTACTCCTGGTGGTGTTGGGGGGGGGAGGGGACCATATGGGATGCTGGAAATTGAACCCAGGTTGGCCGCGTGCAAGGCAAACGCCCTACCCGCTGTGCTATTGCTCCAGCCCCACTCATGATTCATTTCACTTAGCACGATACTCTCTATACAGCCGACACTACTTGAGTGGGCATTCCACTGTTGGTTGAACTGAAAGCTCACAGACCATTGCTCACCAGAGCTCGTCCATGCTTCTGAAAAAGTTTTATTTTTTTCTCAATTAAAGCACTATGACTTACAAAGTTGTTTATAGTTGGGGATAGATGTACTATATTTAAGTATCCATCCCTCCTCCCAGTATCTTCTCTTTATTTAAATTTTCTAAAAAGTTTTATAAAGTAGTTCACAATATTTGTTTCTATTTAATATTCAAACACCAATCCCACCACCGTAACACCTTCCCACCCCATATTTGGGGTATTTCCCTCCCGATCCCCAACCCCTGTCCCAAAGCAGAACCGAAATTCATTCTGTATTGTGTCATGAATAAATCGCTGAAGGTGAGCCAAAAAAGTTTTCTTAGAAAGCGTGTGAAGATGGCTATATTCCCCCCTTGGGCCATTAAGCCCTTCTAGAAGAGATCACTAACGTGTTGTTGAAGATTGAGTCTTGTGTGCTTATGTATATATAAAAATATATTTCCCTCTAAGATTGGTTCCCTTCTACTTTAAACCCCACCAAATGTGGTGCACTACTCTTGGAACATTCAAGTCGTGAGGTGTGACATCCCTGGCGTCTTCTTCTCTCCACTGGTGTCCTAAGTTTCTTGCTTCCCTCCGCTCATTCCTGCCTGCCACCTTGATAGCACATTTGTTGTTGTTTTGGGGGTTCCACCCAGCTCTGCTCAGGGCTTGCTCCTGGCCCTGCACTCGGGGTTCACTGTTGCCAGACTCAGGAGTACCATATCGGGTGCCCACACAGACGAGTCTTTAAGTTTGTTTGTTTGTTTGTTTGTTTTTCTTTTTGGGTCACACCTGGCGATGCACAGGGGTTCCTCCTGGTTCTGCACTCAGGAGTTACTCCTGGCGGTGCTCAGGGGACCATATGGGATGCTGGGAATCTAACCCGGGTCAGCTGCGTGCAAGGCAAATGCCCTACCCGCTGTGCTATCTCTCCAGCCCCAAGTCTTTAAGTTTGGATGTTGAGTTTTGCATTTCTTGTTGTCAGTGCAGTTGCTGCTGTGGTTCAGATGTTCCCCACACCCTGGTGACACCCACCTAGCTGGGCTGGCCTTGGGCAACGCCAGCACCTTTGGTTTCTGCCCCTAGCGAGGCTCAGGACTCACCCCAGACTCTGCTCAAGCATTATTCCTAGTAAGTAAAGGCACATTGAAAGCCCGGAAATACCCTCTCTGAGGTGTTTTGGAGATCTTATGGGATGCTGAGGATTGAACTCAGGTTGATTTATCTCGAACTCAGGGGATGGACTGTCCAGGGAGGTGGACAGCCCTGATGGCCTTGTTGGACTCTTGGAAGAGTCGGTCTGGGGCCCCGGGAGGCACTTCCAGTCTCCCCCAGGGCAGTGGGTCTCTTGCTCAGGGTGCAGAGCGGCCCCAGGGGCATAGGGAGGGGGGACCCAGGCCTCTTTAACATCGAGGCTGAAAACAAGAGACTCTGGGCTCGCGGGAGGAAGGTCATTTATACAGAGGGGTGCAGTGGAGTTTGCCCGGACATTTGAGTCCAGGTCTCCTGTCACTTTGTCACTTACCCTGTCTGAGGACACCTGAAGGGTGACCGTGGGTGCTTGAGAGTTTGAGGGCACCCGACCACAGCTGGCCCTGCTCCCCTTTTACAATGCCTCCTGGCCCGCACTGCTGTTCAGAGTCCAGTATGAAAATCAAAACCGCACCTGGTGGCTCTCCCTCCCTCCCACTCTGGGGATGCTCTCCTGCTCCGTGAGACACAGGGCGTCGGGCAGACTGCACGGCCTCAGACCTGAGCACCGGGTGCTGGGTCAGCTTTGCATCTCCCCAGCAACATAGTTCATAAAGGCAGGCAGCGGTCAGGGGTTCGTTTGCCCTTCAGAATCCAGGCTGGGACACTCAGATCCACAGCCTCCAAAATTTACACACACACACACACTCCCACTCCCACACACTCCCACTCCCACACACACACACTCCCCCCCCACACCCACACCCACACCCACTCCCCCCACAGACTCTCCCACACACACACACTCTCACCCCCCCACTCCCCCCCACTCCCCCCCACACTCCCACACTCCAACACTCACATTCCCCTCCACACTCACACTCCCCCCCACACTCACACTCCCCCCCACACTCACACTCCTCCCCACACTCACACTCCCTCACTCACACTTGCACACACACTCGCACACCCCCCACATTCCTCCCCACACTCCCACAACACAGTCCCATTCCCACCGCACACTCCCACCGGCACACTCATGCACGCACGCTCACGCACGTACACTCACACAGCACACTACCACACACACTCCCACACACACTTGCACAATCCCACACACACTTGCACATTCCCACACACACTTGCACATTCCCACACACATGCACACCCCCATACACAACCCCCACATTCTCTCCCACACTCCCATACACACTTCCACGCACACATTCCCCCCACTCCCACACACTCCCCCACACACACACTCCCCCCACACTCCCACACATACACACATTCTCACACAAACACTCCCCCCACACTTCCACACACACACACACACACACACACACACACTCCCCCCCACATTCATGCACACACATACACACACACAATTTCCCTGCTGGCCTGTGCATATTTCCAGTGCAGGCCAGCAGGGAGGAGGGGGCAGACAGAGGCTTTTGTGTGCAGAATGCGAGAGTCTTGGCTTGAACCAGAGTAGGGTGGGTGGGGGGCAGCTGTTTCCCCCCAACCCCAGGGCGCAGAGAGGGTATATCTGAGCTTGCGATGGATGTGCCTTTATTTCCTTGGAGTGGGTGTGATGGTCAGAGGCCGTCCCGGGGCAGGTTTTAGTGAGTGGCTCAGGACTCAGAAAGTGGCAGGAGGTAGAAGGGGGTTCATGGCCCCCTCGCCCATGGGGCTGAGGGCTTTGATTTCCAGGTCCTGGGATGGGAATGTTCCCCTCACATGCTGCAGACGCAGGTGCCCACCTGGCCCCTCCCCCCCTCCCCATGCGTGTGCAAACACACACACATACACAGTGTGTGTGGGGTGTAGGGACCTGGCATCACGGGGTTAGTCATCACTTCCATTTCTTGTTCAACCACAGGTCAACTTCGGAACCTCCTGCCCGGCACACAGACGGCATCTCTCTCCTTCCTGGGCAGGCTGGCTGTCCTGGTGCCACCCTGCCATGCACTGTGGGCATGGCCACTCGAGCCTCCGCGTGTGCTCATGGGCTCAAGCCCGCTGCGTGCTCGTGACTGGAGTGGTTTTAAGGGGGAGCTTCTAATTAAAAATCAGGAGAGAGGGCTGGAGTGATAGCACAGCAGGGAGGGTGTTTGCCTTGCACGTGGCCGACCTGGGTTCGATTCCCAGCATCCCATAGGATCCCCCGAACACCACCAGGAATAATTCCTGAGCGCATGAGCCAGGAGGAACCCCTGTGCATCTCTGGGTGTGACCCAAAAAAGAAAAGAAAAATCAGAGAGGCAGGTCAGGATACATTTCCTCCCCCGTCGAGGGGCTCACACTGGGCTCCCCCTTGAGTATACCCCAGCTGGAGGCCTGCTGGGCAGTGGACACTTGCCTCTGGGAGTTGGGAGGGGGCTGCTCGGGCTGTGTAGTCAGAGCCTGGCTGGTGCCCCCTCCCCAGGGCTCCATTCCCGGGAGCCTGGCCTCAGGTCTGGGTTTGAATCCGTGTTCTGCATCGTAGGACCCCGTGGCCTTGGGGAGCTGACCGGACTTCTCTGAACCTGTTTGCTTACATGTGCATCCCCTCAGAAACGTGATGGTGCGTCACGGCACCAGGGAACTCGGGCTTGGGGTGTCTGTGTCCTGCTGTGGGCCCCCACCTCCCCATTGGCACCCTCCACCCGGGAATGTTTGAGAACGTGTGAACAGCTGGTTTATTTCCTATGGGGTTGGACACAGCCGGCAGTGCTGGGTCAGCGGCTGGGTCTGTGCTTGGGGTTAGTCTCCCGGGGCGGGGGTGCTTGGTGGCACTGTGTGGTCTCAGGGATGGAACCTGGGTATCTACCAGCATGTAAAGGGCCATGCCCGGGCACTGATCCCTCTCTCCAGCCTGAGAATAATTCCTTTGTTTGCTTCTCCTTTGGGCCACACCCAGAAGTGCTCAAGACTCACTCCTGGCTCTGGGCAGGGTCCAGGGGACTCTATGTGGTGCCAGGGACCTACCCCAGGTTGGCTGCATGCAAGTGCCCTACCCACTGTACTGTCGATCTCTCTGGCCCACAAGAGGTAATTTTTTAGTGCTGGCACAGTGGCTGGGAACGGGAGGGAGGCTGGCCTTCTCTGGGGGGCAAGTCTCAGGGAAGATGTGCTGACCTCTTGGCCCAAGGGGGTCTGGACTGGCCACCACCTGGCCTGTGCCTTTGGGGACAGAAAGGAGGCATGGAGCAAGGCAGAGGGGGTGAGGGCTCTGTGAGGGGACACTCATGCAGACACAGGTCCTGCCGCTAAGTTAAGCCCTCCTGAATGGTGACTTAGGGAGCGGGGCGGATGGGTGCTGGGGTGGCGTGGGTTCTGGGACCTGAGCAGCTGAAGTGACTGGAGCCTCAGGAGAGAGAGGGGTTGGGGGGGGGTGTTTGGAGATGGCTCAGCCAGACACACGGAGGTGTCCGAGACGGCAGTGACCCCTGGCTGGGGTGTGAACTTCAGGGGTTGGGGTCAGCGCACCCCCAGCGTGGCCCTGTTTGGTTTAGGGATTCCCTTCCGGCCCCGTCCCCAGCCTACCTTCCATTTGGGCTCTGCGACTCAGCCACTTAGCAAGTTTCCCATGGACGTTACTGGTGCCCTCAAGGGCCCTTTCCCATTGCTGACCAGCCTGGCTCCTGGCTCCCTTTCCTTCCCACAAGCTTTTCTCCTGCTAGCTTGAATAACATACACCAGTTGTGGCAGGAGTGAACGGAGTGCACGCGTGTCAGTTTAGAGATGGGAGAGGAAGCGTCTTCCAATAAGAACTGTGTAGAGGGGCTGGAGCGATAGCACAGCCGGTAGGGCGTTTGCCTTGCGTGCGGCCGACCTGGGTTTGATTCCCAGCATCCCATATGCTCTTCTGAGCACTGCCAGGAGTGATTCCTGAGTGCAGAGCCAGGAGGAACTCCTGAACATTGCTGAGTTTGACTCCCCCCCCCAAAAAAAACTGTGTAGAGAGTTGGGGGGCAGAGCGATAACACAGTGGGGAGAGCATTTACCTTGCATGTGGCCAACCCAGGTTCTATCCCCGGCATCTCAAAGGGTCCCCTGAGCACTGTCAGGAGTAAAACCTGAGTGCAGAGCCAGCAGTAGCCCCTGAGCAGTGCCAGGTGTGATCCAAAACAAAAAAAAAAATTGTGTAGACCTGCAAACTCCCCCTCCATCCCGAATTCCAGGGCTCTTCATGAAACCGGAAGGGAATGGGGCCCCGAGGTTGGGCGTCTTGGACTTGAATTTGCTGCTGCCCCTGGCTAAGCTAGACCCGTCTGTAGAGCAAGTAGCGGGAGCCAACTGGCAAGCACAGAACACTGGCAGGGAACAAAGCAAAAACAAGAGCCAAGGCCTGGCCCCGTGCTGGCCGGGAGGTCAGGGATAGGCAGCGGCTTCCCGGGGGAGTGATGGAATACGTGATGCAGAGGAGGATGGAGGAATGCAGGCAGCTACGGAAAAGTCTTTATTTTTTTTCTACAAAGAAAGGAAGACACACATTTCCTTTCAGTAGAAGCTCACAGAGGTATAAAAAGGCACTAATTAATCACAATCATTAGCTTGATGCTCGAGGGGCGCATGGCCATGACCTTTGCCCCCAGGGTGGCATAGGGAAATTCACAGTTGATGTACAGAGGGGGTAAGGGGCGGGCATGGCACGTCCCTGCGTTCCTTAGGACACGGGACTGTTCAGTGCAGAAACCGGGACACGTCCAGCCCAGCTAAGAGGGCCCGGGGGGCAAAAGCAAAAACACGCCCCGCCCCAACTCACGCAGCTCCCCCAACCCCTGGAGCCAGTTTCTCCCCACAGCTCTGGTCACTCCAGAAACACCCTGGTGGCTTTTAGAAGTGGGTGGGAATCCTAGGGCTGGAGGTGAGTCCCACAGTCACCTGATGTGACCTGATGTTCTTGTCTGCTCCTCCTCCTGCAGTGCTGGGGAGGAGAGAGAGTGGAGAGAAGCAAGAGAGAGAGAGAGAAAGAGAGAGAGAAAGAGAGAGAGAGAGAGAGAACAAAAGCAGGGGAGAGGGGGAGAGACAGAGGAAGGGGGGAGAGAAAGAGGGAGAGAAAAGAAAAGAAAAAAGAAGAGTGTGCACCAGAGCGAGAGTTGCCCAGGATGAGTAGCAACTCTGTCAGTGGCTGGTCAGGGGATGGGCTGGGCCTCTTCAGAGTCCCCTGGGAAGTGGGTTTCCACCCCTACACACACACACTCCCCCCCGCTCCCCGACTGAAGACCTGGGACAGGTTTGTCCTCGCCCACACCATGCCTTCTCTTAGCATCAGTGTTCACCCCACTAAATATTTCATTGCTATTCCAAATGCCTTTTCTGGGGGAGCCACACCTGGTGAAGCTTACTACTGGCCCTGCTTTTTTTTTTTTTTTGCTTTCTGAGTCACACCCAGCGATGCACAGGGGTTACTCCTGGCCCTTCATTCAGGAATTACTCCCGGCGGTGCTTGGGGACCGTATGGGATGCTGGAGATTGAACCCGGGTCAGCTGTGTGCAAGGCAAATGTGGTGTGCAAAAGGCCCCCAGCTCTGCTTTCTGAGGTACGTGTGTGTGTGCGTGCATGCGCGCACATTTGGGGAGGGGGTGTCTACACAGGCACATTCCCCCTCTGGGAGTGGTAGGGCCATCCTTGGGGTGTCCCCTGAGCTGTCCCTGCCTCATATGGTCACTGAGTCCGGGACCGGCGATGGCCACCCCTGGCCGAGGGCCGCTGCTCCCCATCCGCCTGGGAGCCTGTCGCCCCACTGACACCCAGAAGGTGCTCCCTGGGGGAGAGTCTGGCTGAGGGGTCTGCAGAGCCTGGCGCATCCGTTCCCTGGTCCCGGCTGGGAGTGTCCCTGGGTGGGGGCCCATCGGGGGCACTGGCTCTCGAGTCCTGTCCCGGGAGCGCTGGACGCTGGCAAGGCTGTGTCTGACCCGACCACTGTCCACTCCTCCCACGCTGGGTCTGCTGCCTCCTCCTGCCCGCCGGCAGCCGCTCGAGTCTCTGGGCCTGAGCGATGAGCGAACTCCCATACGTTCCTTGCAGAGACAGGATGAAGTACCTGGTGGACAGCACCGGACGGGTAGTTATGGCCCCTTCTCTGAGAGGCTCGGGGCGGTGTTTGCTGAGCCCTGAGGATGGCTGTGGTGTCTGGGATCTCCTGCCCCCAGCCCCCCGCAGACCCCAGGACCCTGTTACATGCCGGCATCTCTCCCTGTGCCTTTTGGCTTGGTTTTCGGGGGGGCACATTCCTCCATCCCCACTATAACGGTAGAGCCTCCCAGGAGAGGAAGGGCAGGTGGGGAGGGCAGGTGTGTGTCAGGGATGGGGGGGTCTTCAACCTGGGGAGGAGAGCGGCCACAGGTGTGAGGAGGCAGACGAGGTAGAAGGTGGGGTCCACCAGCTGGCCTTCCATCACCCTGTAGGGGTTGGTGGGGCTGTTGCAGGTGACGCAGGTGGCATGGTACACGAGGGTCACCACGAAGTACATCAGGAAGCTGCCCGCCAGGACCAGCCCATGGAGAAGGGTCTGCAGGAGGAAGAGCGGGTGTGGGTGATTTACAAACACCCAAGGTTTCTGCCGCCCAGGGGACACACCCAGGGGCGGTGCTCAGGGCTTCCTCCAGGCGCTGCACTCAGGGACCCCTGGGGGGGGTGGGTTTGGGGGGCCATACAGGGTGCCGAGGAATGAACCCAGGTCAGCGGCATCTCAGGCAAACACCCTCCCCGCTGTTCTCTCTCTCTCCTGACCTTCTTTCAGAGTATTTAATAGAGCATTTCACTGGCCTCTGCCCGTGTCTGAGAAGTCAGGTTGCTTTTATGATTTTTTTTCCCCCACTTCGTTTTGGTTCCCTTATGATCTGATGGGCATGCGTTTCATTTTCTTTTTTCTTTTCTTTTCTTTTCTTTTTTTATTGCTTTTTGGGTCACACCCAGCGATGCACAGGGGTCACTCCTGGTTCTGCATTCAGGAACTACCCCTGTCGGTGCTCAGGGGACCCTATGGGATGCTGGGAATCGAACCCAGGTCAGCCACATGCAAAGTAAATGCCCTACCTGCTGTGCTATGGCTCCAGTTCCTGGTATGCATTTCATTTTCTTTAGCTTGCTTATGTCAAACTAACCTCCCCTCATCCATGGGGTGTTGTCTTTCCTCACTTGGGTTTTCCGGAGGCTGTCTGAGACCCCTCCTCCCCAGCCTGCCTACAGTGAACCCCTAACAGAGCCCAGGGTTCAAAACTCCCCCCCTCCCCCAAGGGCCAGCAGTGTGGCTCAGGGAGAGGAGTAGGGCTTGGCCCGAGCAAGGCCCTGGGTGGGGTCCCAGTAGGACGCACAGTGGATGAGGCCTCTGGCGGCCGGAGAGAGAGTCCGGGGATTAGGAAGTTGCTCACTCACATGCTGTCTGTCCCCAGCACCAGTGATGCCCCCCCCAACTGCTGACCACCCGGGGTCACTCCCCAACACCTTCAGGTGTGGCTTAAACCTACAAAACTCGGCCTGGCAGGACCAACCTGCAAAATTCTTAAATTCCTGTCCTTACAGGAATGCCTATGTCTATGCCTTTTTTTTTTCTCTCTTCCCTCCGAGACACTAGTCAAATAAAATGTTCCCCTCTTTTAGATGCAATGTTCCATGTAGTGAATGGCCTCTTGCATGATTTTCAGTTTCCCTTGGTTCTCTATTCTTGATCAATGTACCGGATGAGTTCTGTTCTAATTTGCTGTTGAGAAATTGGTACTTCTTAAGGTATCTTAAATTAATGTATCTTAAAGATTCTAATTCTTGGGGCTGGAGTGATAGCACATCGGGGAGGGCGTTTGCTTTGCATGCGGCCAACCCGGGTTCGATTCCTAGCATCCCATAGGGTCCCCCGAGCACCGCCGGGAGTAATTCCTGAGTGCATGAGCCAGGAGTAACCCCCGTGCATTGCCGGGTGTGACCCCAAAAAAGCAAAAAAATAAATTTAATTCTTTTGTCTCTTCAAAAATAATTTTAATTCGGGCTGGAGGCATAGCACAGCGGGTAGGGCGTTTGCCTTGCATGCGGCCAACCTGGGTTCGATTCCCAGCATCCCATAGGGTCCCCGGAGCACCTCCAGGGGTAATACCTGAGCACAGAGCCAGGAGTAACCCCTGTGCATCACCGGGTGTGACCCAAAAAGAAAAAAAATTAAATTTATTTTGTCTCTTCAAAAAGAATTTTAATTTTTTGTTTCTTCATTAGTTGCACAGTTTGCCAATTTAAAATTTTATTTCCCTAATTATAGCAAACAGAGCTTTTGGATGGCTTGCCTGATAATTAAGTGACTTCTTCAAAACCTGAAGTATTGTTTTGGGGACCGGGGGGGGGCACCCCGGTAGTGCTTGTGGAGCGTGTGTGGTACCAGAAACAGAACCTGGTCTGTGGCATGATGGCAAGAGCCTCCTTTCCAGTTTGCTCTCACTGGGCCCAGTATGGTGCCTTTTTTCTTGCACTGATAGACTCTTACTTGCTCTGACACCGGATTATTTTCCCATGTGCGCTGTTGGCTACCCCAAAGGCACGAGGCACCTTTCTTGGAGAGGAACCGTGTGTATCTGCAGCGCCGTGGGCACGGCCAGCCTGGCTTGCTGCCGGGGTTCAACCCCACCACTTCCCCAGAGAGCGTGGCAAGGCCGAACCCATGGGCCCGCTGGAAGGGGATATAGGCAGGGCCACCTCTGAGGCCACGTCTTGTGTGTTAGGGCCACACCTGAAGGTGTGCGGGAGTGAGCTCTGGTGGTCAGTAGTTCAGGGGCCCATCCCTGGCGCTGGGGACAGGCGGCAGGCAAGGTGAACTGCTTCCTAGCATCCCCTCCCTAAGCCACACTGCTGGTCCTTTAGGGGATGAGTTTTGAACCCTGGGCTGTGTTAGGGCGTGTTATAGTGTGTGTGCATGGTTCACTGTCAGTTGGGGGGCTCAGACGCCTCCCGAAGACAGACAAGCAGCAAGAAGCAGCACCTGCCTGTCTGTTTACGGTGGAAGTGTGTGTGTGAGTGTGTGCTTGTGAGAGAGGGTGAGAGTGGGAGAGTGTGTGTTCTTGGGGGTGTGTGTGTTCGTGAGAGTATGTGTGGGAGAGTGTATTATGAGAGTATGTTCACGTGTGTGTGGGAGTGTGTGTTTTGTATGTGTGAGTGTGTGTTTTGTATGTGTGTGTGTGTGTGTGTGTGTGTGTTTGTGTGTTTGTCAGGGAGGTGGGTGGCGGATCTGAGTGTCTCATCCTGGATTCTGAAGGGCAGACAGACCCCCACCCCGGACCGCTGCTTCTCTCTGTGAACTGCATTGCTGGGGAGCTGCAATGCCGACCCAGCATCAGGTGCTCAGATCTGAGGCCTCATAGTCTGCCAGGCATCCCTCATCTCAGAGCGGGGAGATCATCTGTGTGATTCTGGGGGTGTCGGGGCACTGGCAGCACCGTCCCTACTTCTCCGGCAGAGAAGGACCCTCTGGTCACTGTGCCCACCCAGGATGCAACCCAGTCCCCATCAAACCTTCCAAAAGGAAGGGTTGAAACCAAGTTTCTCATGGTTTGGCATTCCCAGCTAGGGGGCAACAGGGTTGGAAACACCCCAGGCTAGCTTTCTAAAAACACGCTTGGGTTGCTTTGAGATGCTTCCAGCATATATAGAGGCAGGAAACTTCAGATACCTAAATGTAAAATACCTGCCCCTTAACAAGGGCACTGCCGGGTTAAATGAGACAGTATACTACAAAACTGGAACTAGGCCCTAACCTACCATTTCAGGTGCTTTGCTTTCCTGATTAAGTTTAGAATTTAGTGAAAAGCTGGTGTTGCGGGGCTGGAATGATGGTCCAGTGGGGAGGGTGTTTTCCTTGCATGTGGCCGACCTGGGTTTGATTCCCGGCATCCCATTTGGTCCCCTGAGCACCCCCAGGAGTAAATCCTGAGTGTAGAGCCACGAGGAACCCCTGAGCATCGCTGGTTGTGACCCAAAAAGCAAAAAAAAAAAAAAAGCTGGTGTTGACTTTTGTTATCTTTGGGCCAGTGCGTGGGGGACCCTATGGGGTGCCAGGGGTCACGGCCTGCAAGGCGAGTGCCCTACCTGCAGTACAGCAGGTAGGTGTCGCCATTTTAGCTACGAAACTGTGAAACGTGAACAGGCTCTGGGATGCACCGACCCATAGCCGCTCCTGCATCTCCCGCAGAGACAGGAAATGGGAATGTCTCGGGGACCCCTCCCACGGCGTGGGCAGGTACGGTCAGTCCTCCTCTCGCGCTAACTGCCCACCGGGATGGGGGGGCGGGCTCTGAGGTGTGCAGACGGGGGCGTCGGTGGCCGAGTCCCCTCACTCACCCAGGTCCTCATTTCCATGGCCTGGTGCAGGAGGATGGTGGTGAGGGAGATGGTGTTGATGGGCATCCCGAAGGTGAAGACGTCTATGTCCGAGTCCCGGTAGGTCTGCGGGGGAGTCAGTGGGCCCCGTCAGGGGCGTCCAAGAGCTCCCCGCCCCACTGAGTGAGTGATTCTAGGGGGGCCCGGTGGGGAGGGTGTGTCTGAGTGAGGAGCGAGGCCCACAGTGGCTGTGCAGAGGATGGGGTGGGGCTAAGAGGACAGAGGCATCACCGGGCACGTGCCAGGTGCCGTGCCAATGGCCGGGGGTGTGCCTCTTCAACCCTGCCTGGTGCCAGGAAGGGCCAGAGGTGGGTCAGGGGGGCAAGCGCAGCCAGGTGGGGATGATGGAGGAGCTGAGACCATAGACAGGGACAGTGATGAGCTCACGACACTGCCCACCACCACTTTGGCTCTGTCTGCCCTACTCCGGCCCCCACCCCTGGGTGCTGAGGATGCCCGGCGACCCTCCCTGGGATTCACATGATGCCACTGTGCCCGGTCCACTGGTGCCAGGCATCGAACCAGGGGCATCAGCACGCCAGGCACATGCCCTCGCCCCGACTTCTCCCTCGGCCAGCCCCTGCCGTCCACCTGCCATGTTCCCGCTCCCTCTGAGCCCGGGACAAGGCTGGCATCCTGCACTAGCCGTGCTCTTGCGCTCACTGGTCACCGGGTCTCAGCAGGCAGGCCGGGGGGGGTCAGATGCAGCTCATGCCCCGTCCGAGCAAGCAGGGCTGTGGTCAGCCCCGGGTGGCCAGTGCCACGGGAAGATGCCGCCCCACCCCCACCCGCCTCAGGGCACCCCCCAGACACCCAGCCCTTTCCCAGCCTGGGGCCGGGGTGTCCAGCCGCTCCCCGTGGGGAGGACTCACCAAGTACGGGATGAAGAAGCAGATGAGGCTCTGGTAGAAGGCGTCCACCATGGACAGCCCGAAGGTCCGCAGATTGTAGCACTGCCAGGAGAGGGCACAACAGCTGTCGCCCCTCAGCTCTGTGCCCCGGGCCGCACGACCTAGCGGCCGAGAGCTGGGAGCTGGGGCGAGGGGAGACCCCCGGGGAGGCCCTGCTGGGGGGAGGAGGCATGAAAGCCACTCCCTGGCCTGGGGACCCTCTAAAGTAGGTAAAGCAAAATCAAAGCAAAACAAAAAACACAAGAAAAGGAGAGAAATAGTACAGCTGGGAGGGCACTGGCCTTGAACATGACCAAGCCAGGTTGCATCCCCGGCACCCCATGGGGTCTCCAGAGCCCCTCCCAGGAGTGGCTCCTTCCTCCCAATGACCTGGGCCTTGAGATTCCTTTTCTTTTTTTTTTTTTTGCTTGTTGGGTCACACCCAGAGATGTGCAGGGGTAATTACTCCTGGCTCTGAACTCAGGAGTCACTCTTGGCAGTGCTTGGGGACCCTATGGGATGCTGGGAATTGAACCCGGGTCGGCCGTGTGCAAGGCAAACACCCTCCCCGCTGTGCTATTGCTCCAGCCCCCTGGGGTTCTGCTGAAGACCTAGAGAGCCCCCTACCACCCTTCAGTCCTTACAGGTGTGTCATTAAACACCCCCAGCCTGGAGGCCCAGAGAAGAATGTCTGGGCTCAGACTAAGTGACGGGGTGGGGGGGTGGGGATCACCAGACGGAGGGACCCCCAGGACCCCATGGAGGGCGCGGGGCAGAGTGGGGCCTTACCTCTGAGTCCTGGCCACTCTTGTACAGAGCGGGCACGGCCAGCAGCGTGGCCGCCGACACGTCCTTGTCGAGGACGCCGAAGAGGAGGGGCGGCAGGGAGGTGAAGAAGAGGTTGAAGAAGATCATCTGCCAGTAGTCGATCATGGTGGCCCCCGAGAAGCCGCAGAAGAACTGGTACCAGAAGAGCAGGTTGACATAGCTCTGTGGGCGGAGGTGGTTGTGAGCGGGCACCTCGGGGCTCGGGGGCTGAGGGGGACCCCACCTGGGTGGCAAGCCACCCTGAGGCAGGGCGAGGGCTCTGACCTTCAACCTCTATTTTTTTTTTTTTTTTTTTTTGCTTTTTGGGTTACACCTGGCGATGCTCAGGGGTTACTCCTGGCTCTGTATTCAGGAATTACTCCTGGTGATGCTTGGGGGACCATATGGGATTCCGGGGATCGAACCTGGGTCAGCCGTGTGCAAGGCAAACACTCTCCATGCTGTGCTACCGCTCCAGCCCTGAACCTCAATTCCTTTCCATTTCCCCCCCTATTTCTCTCTCTCTCTCTCTCTCTCCCCCCCATACCTTCCAATACTCAGGGACTCTGCAACTTAGGAATCACCCCTGGCTGTGCGCGGGGGACCCT